>NW_010576767.1:350876-377465 GCF_000705375.1 Tinamus guttatus
CAGGGATGCACTGTTGCTGGATGTGGAGGAAGTGCCTCTTGAAAACTAACCAGCTCTCTTGGGCCCCCCTGCCTACTAGAGCTCTAGCCCATGGGATTCTACCGAGGAGGTCTCTGAAGAGGCTAAAGTTGGCCCTCCTCCAGTCCATCGTCGCAAGGCTACTTACAGCCCTGCCTCCTCCTCGTTGAATCCTGAACTCCACCAACTCATGGTCACTGCAGCCGAGGCTACCCCCCACCTTAACATCTCCTACTAGGCCCTCCCTATTTGATAGCACGAGGTCCAGTAGCCCACCTCTCCTCGTCGGCTCCTCCACAACCTGCGTCAAAAAGTTATCGTCGACGCTCTGCAAGAACCTCCAGGACTGCTTATGCCTGGCTGTGTGGCCCTCCCAGTTGATGTCGGGGTAGTTGAAGCCCCCCATGAGAACCAGGAACCTCCAGGACTGCTTGTGCCTGGCTGTGTTGTCCTTCCATTGATATCGGGGTAGTTGAAGTCCCCCATGAGAACCAGGGCCTGTGACCATGAGGCAATATCCAGCTGCCTGTAGAAGGCCTCATCAACCTCCTCATCTTGGTCAGGTGGCCTGTAGCAGCACCCACCACAGTGTCTCCCTCTAATCCTTACCCACAAGCTCTCAACTCGCTTGTAAACACAAGCAGGTGGCAGGGGCTCAAATACCCTTTAGGATCTGATTCTGTAGCACAGATAATCTGTAGCTATCAGTTAGGAAAGTGTAACTGAATAAGTTGTCCAGTATGATCTCTAAAAATTGACAGTTGCAAAACAAATGAACAAACAAAAAAAGTAGCTTTCAATATAGGAAGGAAATGCTTTTTTTAAAAAATGATATCTTCACAGAATCACATAGAATTGTAGAATGGTTAAGGTTGGAAAAGATCTCTAGAGATCATCTATCCAACCACCTTCCACAAGCAGGGACACCCAGAGCACGTGGCACAGGGTGGCATCCAGGCGGGTTTGGAAGATCTCCAGAGAAGGAGCCTCCACAACCTCTCTGGGCAGCCTGTTCCAGGGCTCTGTCACCCTCACAGGAAAGAAGTTCTTCCTCATATGGAGATTAAAATTCCTGTGTTTCAACTTACACCTGTTACACCTCATCCTGTCACTGGCCACGGAGAAGAGCCTGGCCCCATCCTCCCTACATTCTCCCCTCAGGTACTTGAACATGTTGATCAAATCTCAGCCTTCTCTTCTCCAGACTAAACAGGACCAGCTCACTTAGTCTTTCCTCACATCCTCCTTAAGGGATGTTCCAGTCATCATCCAGTAATCATCTTTGGGGTTCTACACTGGACCCTCTCTAGAAACTAAATGAAAGCTTCCCTGTGCTAAGTAGCAAGAGACTAAAATCTTCCCTGTGCTAAGTAGCAAGAGACTACTATGAAACTTGTCAGCATATGCCAAAGTTGGTTTTCATATACCAGGAAAAATGGCCTTTGTCATTTCAGATGTAGAAAGGGCCTTTGTTATAAAAATAAGATGGAGGGTTTTGTGAGGGATTAGTGAGAGAGGGAGGAATGGGGAAGAACGCTACATGAAGTAGTTTCCTAAAATATTTGTTGGTTGCTAATTTGAAGGCATTAAGGAGAGGAAAACACAAAATCCACAAATCATTTGAAGGTACGGTGAAGTAACAAAGCTGTAATGATACAATATTTTCAAAAAAATAATACTAATAAATATTATCATATACATTTAGTAGAGTTTCAGTAGCTGAGTATATTTTTTACCTGACTTTAATGTATCTTCTCTTATGAATTGAAATAAAATATTTTACTTGAGACATTTTGAATTGCAGCTTGGATTTGCTTAGCTAGGATAAACATTGGTAAGCATATCTGAGAAAAAATAAGTTGTGAGAAAAACTTTCTTTTCACACTGCCCGAGGAAATTTCCTGAAGTCTAATGCAATAATAAGGAACCAAAACTGAATTTGCTCTGCACACCACATCAGGAAGATATTTCCACTCACAAAAAAGGTTCAGATTCAATAAGAACTTTTTACTTTGGGGTATTGGAACTCCCATTGGGACTCCTCAGTTGAAAACATGTTCAATTCAGTAATTTATTTATGTAAGAAGAGGAAGCATACTATGGAGAATAAAAGCAACTCCATCCCACTGCTGTCAATATTTATTTGCTTTTCCCATAATATGCTAATAGTTGCTAAATTTTGCATCAATTCATGCTTCCACCATGAAAGAGAGTTATCTGACCCTTTTCTGTTCTGAATCAGAATATTTCAGTCAGTGTGTTCTAGTCTAAAAATGTCTGAACTGAGTTCATCAGAGTGGGCTGAACAAAACAGTGTTGACTAATCTAATGTACACAATCAACACTATTTTACTGCATGGCTATTTGTAGTCAAAAAATAGATGAATGTTAATACAGATGTTGCCTTTCAGTCTCTCAGGGTTGGAGGCTTAATCTGCTTTTGGTTCAGTGACACTACAAACACTTGGAAGTGTGTTGCTCTGACAACATTTATCATACTATATCCTGGCATAATCTCACTCTTGGAAGACTGAAAAAATGTAAAATATATTTTGATGCTAATAAGTATTTCACTTTTTTCAGTTCTTACAACCTAGAATGAACTCACACACCTTTGTGAATATATTTCTCATTGTTCAGTAAAAAAGACCAATACTTAGTTAAAAGTTTTAAGATTAGCAACATTCCAATAAGAAATATAATTTGTAATAGTCTATAAGGAAATAAGATATTTGACATTAGATACCAGCTGCTCTGTGTAGGTATCAGTCTTGGACAGCTGGGTAACATTTTTTTGAAAAGCATATATCAAGACTACCAACATTAATAAAGAAATAATCATACATGGTAGCTTTATTATTAATGCTTAAATGAATATTAATATTTTGCTGTTATCCCTCTGCACTACACACAGCACCACATTCTGTGCTATTTGTAATGTTACTCAACAATGCATTTTCTCTTAAACTAAATACACTTTAAACTCTTCCTCCTATATTATGCACAGGATTTCAAAATATATTACAATTTGTAGCTTCTCTTTTATCCAACCTTCCTTATTTATCAAAAAATAATAAATCCATAATCCCACCACATATTTCCATTGCAGTTTGCATGTCAGCTAAACTGTGCCCTTGCAGGACATCAGCAGCTCCCAGACTGAATTACAGCCTTCTGTACAATTACAGGGGTTACATTATGAGAGAACCAATGTCTAATTAGGAGCTTTCAAAGTGGTTCTCTGTAACAGAACCTTCCCTTGCGTCTCTGATTACTACTGCACCAGATAGGTTTACTAAATCTCTCAAAATGAGAAAACCTGCTGTTCATTCTCCATCCTAACACAGGCCCTTCACTATCCTGTGTCACAAACCTTATATCATTTTAATACCTCTGTAATGTCAATAAGATTGTTATTGAACAACAGTGGTTGCAAACCAAATACTATTTATATGATGTCTGTCTTACTAAAACTCAACTGAGAAAAAATAACAAATGAGTCTGCTTCTGTTTTTTCTTTATATGTCTTAAGCACTGCCTTTTCTCCTTTTAAGCTAACAGAATCACAGATAATAATCTACAGAATTCATCACCTTTCAACTTGAACCCAGTCTCCAAATCCTGATTATTTCTCAAATCAAATGTAACAACCCATGAAATAATAAAGGGTAGAAATCTTACACTTAGCAAGCTGATAGGAAATGGGCTCAGACTTTAAACAGAGTGGATGTCTAAAAGCACTATTTCTTGCAGGCAAAAGAGTCAGTGTTCTGCATCTTTTAAGAATTTACTTGGTATTATCACTTGGAATTATCAGTCCTTTTTAAATTTTTTTTTCTATTTCACTTAAACAGTGACCAAAAAAAAAAAAAAAAGAGAGATTTTCACAGTAGGTACTGCATACTGCTTTAGGTTTCATAGGAGATGAAAAAGAAAATAAGAAGATTAAAGACCAGGAAAAAAAAAGCAATAATAAGAAAACAGGTTGTGTCCTTTTCAAAACTTGCTAATCTTTCAGAGAGTGTGATTTTGGTGTCCAGGTTTTTGTGGAAGAAAACAACATGAGGCATGCGATACCATACACCATCTTCTGCTGGAGGAAAGATACTGAGTTAGGAAAAGGGACAGACCTCTGCAGATGCAGATATGTTGGTCATTGGCTTCCTTATAACAAAGAGTAAAAGAAAGAAAAAAAGACAAGAAAAGACTGTGGAAGTCTAAAGGATAACTTGTGGGTAACTGGAAAGGAAAATCTATTCTTAAATACTGTGAAAGACCATATTTTAAAAGGGATGCAAGTCAAGACTTGCAAGTCAAGATGCAAGTTTAAAATCTCTAATGAAGGCAAATATGACTAAATGTGAGGAAAAGATAATATTTAGGATACACTATAAGGTCAGAAGGGATGTCTGCCCCAGCCACATAGCATAGCTTCTAAAGGGGACTTTTTTAAACAACATTTTTAAAAACCTTTCCCATCACTGTAGATAGTGAAGAGGAAGTCTAAGGGGCAGAAGGAAGGGAGGGTATAAGTCTTCTCCTAAAAGTGACTCCATATTGATTAGACATAATATGAACAAATAAACAAATCAAGATGACAAGTGTATTTGACATATTTAGATCTTTTTCTTTATTTGCAATTTGTGACAAGAAGCAAACGTTTTCCTTTGTGTGACTAAGGATCTGAAACATACCTCATCCCTCCATTAAAGTCATCTAGTGCTCTACCTGCATACTCTGTCTGGTTCACATAAAAGGTCAGTTGTGCCCTTGGCTAGCTCCCCTCACCCTTCTATATTTCTTCTTTAAACATCTTAGGCTGCCAAATAGTTTACAAGAACAACAATGTCACTCAAAAATAATGCAGAGTTATGTATTCTGTCAGCAGAGAATTTGTCTCAATTTTATTGTTTAATTATTTATTTGACATAGGGATTTTTCCTTGAAAGAGAGAAAGCGAACAAAAATTTTGCCCAGACTGAATCATTGGAAATGAAAAAAGGTGAGAAGAACAACAGAGTACAGTTGGTTCTTTGCTAAATCCCTGTATTTGTGGCCTTTAGTGCTTTTAATATCAAGAATGCTACTTATGCTCTTGACACAAGCAATATACCCACTAAATTTAACCTGGAATTTAAAATTGAATGATTATTTTACAGTGCAATAGCTTCAATAGCTTACTGTAGCAATATAGCTTCAAATATAATCACCAAGAATTTTATTTGAGGACATGAATATAAATTATATCCTACTGGACTTAAAATTATCTCTATTTAAAATGCCTTGAAATGTTTTATGGAAAGTAGATATTTTGTCAGGATTAGAGCTTTGAACAAAAGTCTTTGAAATTCATTCTGCGGCACTGAAATAAAATAAGTTTATTTCATGAAGAAGTGAAATTGAAGGCATCAAGAGATTACTTTCCTGTGTAAAAGGAAATTATGTGGTGCAAAAGAAATATTGCATTATGTAATTGTAGTATAATATATTTATCAGAATACCATATTCCTGTATAAATGATTTTTCAGTCAGTATTTTTAAGAAAAGTATTTTTAAGAAAAGTGGCCTAATCTCATTTTTAGTGCAAGTCAGTATTATTCATATTCCAGTCAGTATTTGTAAGAAAAGGGCAAGTGGCCTAATCTCATTTTTAGTGCAAAGTATCAGAATATGATTGATCAGGTTTATGTTATATTAGTGGACTATGGCCCCAGGATGTTCTCTGCCTGCAATAAAAAGAAATACACAAACTTATTGATAAAAATATTGACTCAAAAAAAAAGTTGTTGGAAATTTAAAATGATATTCAATCAAGGAAAAATTCTGTACTGCATTTATTTTCATT
Organism: Tinamus guttatus; assembly: GCF_000705375.1. The sequence goes on from NW_010576767.1 coordinate 356,740, forward strand.
ATAAGCCATTATAATGAGCCATATTGCTAACATACTGCCAATGGAATAAATACTACAGTAGGAATTATGCAAAATGCAGCAGTTTTAGAACAGAAGTGCCTGTTTGGCACAGAGTTTGTTGAATATGTTACATTTTCAAGCAGGAGGAATGATCTCAAGAAACCTGGAAGGTCCTCAAAATAATGGATATCTCTGATGACTGAAAGGAAAACCAGACCAAACAAAACTCTAAAAGATATCTTATAATAAATCCAAGAAGAAGATGTAAACAACCAAAGACTGTAAAAAATTCTTTAAGCCTCAGCTATAATATTAATTTACAAGACCAAAGAAAACATAAGATATGTAATATAATCCAATCAACTTTGTGACAGAGATTATCAAAGTAAAATTTATTGAAGAAAGTGATAAGGTATTTTTGTCAAAGAAAAAAAAGACCTTAATATAAGGACATAATGATATGTTGACAATGGAACAGAATCTCTTTCTAGTATATAAAGACTTCTGAATGAAATGATTTTCTTCAGAGGCAAATGAGACTTATGTAATTGTAAAGAAAAGGCTATTTAATATAGTTAACTAGTATCATGTTAGATCAAGCATCCTAAATAAAAATTTCAGTTACCCTGAGAATTCACTCGAAATGGGAAATGACTGTGGAATCTAATTCCACCACTGAATCACAAGTTTGCAACTTTATAGAGGATCATGGAAAGGATTTGCCCTCAAGAGAAGCCGTTGCCCACACTACCGTGTGCTGTAGGCAGGCAGTGCTACAAGAACCAAATCAGCGCTGGGTAGAGATCAGACTGGCCGAATCTACAAGGAAGGTCTCAGAGATGATTTCATTCACTACTCTCAGGTCCCGTTAACTCATCCACTAAATCCATCCTGCTGCTCTCCTTGCTCCAGACATGCCTCACTTTTGATGCATGGTAGGCTGGAAGGATTCACACTCAGCCAGCACTGGAAACACTGGGAAGAGTATAGTTTGAATAATTCCCCACTGGACTTCAAGATGCAGCAATTAGCAAAGTTTGCTTGCCTTATTTGTAGCATGAGAAAAAATAACTTGTCCGGGGACGGGGAACAAGTAATATAAATTGATTTTTAAATTTATTCTCAGATAAATCTGTCTTTGAAATGTTTGCAAGTGAACTACAATATTAAGTGTGTAGAACAAGGAGAGTTAATAGATTCATCTATAGTGATGACTGACTGACTTAGTCTCCTACTTCCAAACCGTATTCCCCTGCTTACCTACATTATATAAATACCAGTTCACTCCTGAGGGGCTTTAGTAAAATAGTTTTCTTAGAAAAGAGGCTTGGGTGTGGTTCTTGACTCCCATGGTTCTCTCCATAGGCAGTTTTGTTAACACTGCCCAAGATTTGACTCCTTGTGCTCTATTCGGTTTCCAGTAGGTCTCAGCTTTCATGTCACATACCGTGTCATTTTCATGGCACTGAAAAAACCCCACCCCATTCTGGCAGCCCCTAGCACAGTCTTTACATTATTTCTAGCTACTCTAAAATGAGCACTACAAATTCTTCTCAAACTCCCCTGATTTTATTTATTTATTTATTTATTTTGGTTAATGCTAATGGGTTGCACTAAGGCTCTAATCAGATCTCAAAGCTGACAGCCTGATAGGCAAGTATGAGACTCAGAATAGTACAGCCCATAGAAGAAGGGTTTGTTCTGGGGGGGCCCCACAAGAGCTAACATGGACTTAGGTATGAGAGTAGTTGCTGTGCCATGAGTTCATTTGCTAGAGAACTGTGGGGAAACTGCAGCAGAGGGCTGGCCCATTAGGGAAAAGAGTGGTTGTTATACCATGCACCCACGATTTATCTATAGAGCTCTGATATTTATATATTTTTTCACTTCTGTTTTCTATAGCTATATTATACATTTGGGTTTGTTATAACCTTTTAACTCTAATAAATTATTGCACTTGAAAAATGATGATCTCTTGCGTTCAGTACAACTGAAACCGTAAATAATTATAGACACCCTTCCAGTGACAGGTCATGTAGCTTTACACAGGGCTCAGTGTGCCCTGAAAGAAGGCAAGCCATGAGTGGTGCGTGCACAATTGCTCCGCTCCATCAGAGTGCGTGTACTCGTTTGTGTGGATGCAGCCCTAAGCAACCTCCACAATGAATATTTATGCTAATGAGAACACTGTCCTATTTTAACAGCTATAGTAAAGACCTCCAGGTGAGAAGAAGCCTTTAGACTATATATATTCAATGCCTTATATAGCAAGATGGTGGACTGAAGCGAACAACAAATAGTTTAATAATTGTTTATGAAGCAGAGAAACAGTATGCCATTCTACCAATTTATTTCTGGTTGATTCTGCTTTGGTATATTGGAGCACATACATACCTATAGGAAAAAGAAAAGTAAATGGACTTCCATCTTTTGAGAGAATTGCTTTATTGAAACACTGATCAAATCATCCGTAAATTAAATAGACATAGTGTGATTCTTCGTTTTACTACAACAGTGCTCCCAAACACTGCTTTAATGCATTTATGTCAGCACTTTTAATCTGCACCTTGTATTTCAAACATATGAAGATTAGACATAAAAATTAACTTTTGCTTGAAGCTACGGCCAAATACCAATGTGTAAAATAATTCTGAGACGAAAATTTGTCAAGCTTTTGGTTTTCTGCATAAGCACTGTGCTAAAAAAGGGAAATTCACAACAATTTTGGACTTTCTCCAATAGAGGTTCCCCTCAAATAATGAACAACAAAACAAACGAGGAGCAATGCTACTGGAAAGAACAGTTATGTTACATTTTAACAGAATCCTGGACTCCACCCTAAGCCTTTAAGCACATTTTTAGTTCTTGTTCATTGAGTATACTAAAGATTAACATATACATATATGCATATATTAGTGTGCATGCGTATATATATATATCTCTATACTTATACTGGTTGTATGACTTAGTCTTTTTTATTTCCTGTTAGGTGACTCCACTGTTCACCTTTACTCACCTGCTTTTGTCTCCACATTTTATGCAACTCCTTTTCTCTTTTCAGGTTGTGAAAAAAAACCCAATACTATTGGGTGCAATTGGCTGCAATACTATTCATTTTTTTCTAAGGAATATTCTATTCTTCTGAAGTTCTGAAAATGTTCTCAGTACTGCCAAGAACTTTATGAGCCAACTGTTTCCTGACACATTATTCTCCTAGTAGACATTGTGCAATGAAAATTTTCCATTACTATCAGGAAAAGGCTTCTTTTAGTTCCTCAAAAAACAAAAACAAACAAACAAACTCTCATGATCTTCTAGGGAAATAGTCTGTCCTATACACAAAAGGACACAAAATAAGTTTTTTTTTTCTTTTTAATCTTCAGAGAGATTCAACAAGTCTCTTCTCTCTTTCTTGAATGCAGAACAAGCATTTATGAGCAGAATTTCAACAGAATGAGAGTAGATATAAATGGAAAAACAAACAAACAAACCCACAGACTACTTTCAGAAATCTTTTAAAATTCTGATATAGGAACACTAATCCCACGGCTGCCAGTAACACCCATAGAATTATAAAGCTTGCAGTTTTGAATAAGATAAAATAGGGCATCTCTTCTCCAAAAATAATAAACCTATAACTTGAATAACTATATGCTATTTCTTCTCATTACTAACAAAGCATCCATGTTCTAATCTGATATGAGATGCACCTGGGTACCTCATTGTGAGATCTCTTTCATGAAATTCCATCAAATTCCTTCTGTTGACAATAATTATCAAGTCATTTTTGTTAAAAAAAAAAAAAAGGCAAAAAAGAGAGCTCACATCTTCTCTCTCCCCACCCCAGTCTTGACAGAGCTTGGTACAAGAGGCATCATAAGCTTCATACTGTCCAAAAAGAACACAAATTATATCTGAAGTGGACTGAAAAGATTCAACTTTGAAAGCTGAAGCAGTGATTTGAATAGGAAAATTTGGGAGGGGATAGAGAATAACAGCCTCTGTCCAATCCTATTTAACTCCCACTGGGAACTAGAAGTAAATTCCTAAATTTTACCAAAATCCGCTGGCGATAAGAGGCAATGTCCAAAGGAGCAATTTGTAGAGATGCTCATGTTAATATTGTGAAACATCATATGGCTCAACTCAGCATTTTGCCCAAAGTAAATTGGGTTCTGATGCTTTCAGACTAGACCTAGCTTAAAGAGGTCTCACTCAAGTGTCTCTCATTTCAGTGCTAATTTATCTTCCTCAGATCCAGCTTATCCACATTTAAGTCCCAGCAGAAATCAGCTCTAACTCCTTACATGGATATGGAACATAAAATCTGTGGTTTTAAGAGATAAGGTGTATTTAGCAAAAATAATGTGTAATCAAATAATTCAAAATTAGAAGTAACATTTAAATGCAACAGGTTTCTAAATTTAAACTTTAGCTCTAGACTTATCACTTGAGTCTGGTCTAAGAGAACCTGTCATTCACTATGTAAAATTCCAGTGATATTAGTGTCCTTAGAGCTAAACTTGTGCAAATATAAGGTGATTAGGCTGTGATATTTCATACTAAAGGAATATCAATCACTGCCAGTATTTAGCTTTATTTATTCTTCTGAATATCTGTATTATCATTTAAATAAACTAAGGATTTTTTTATTTAAAATAGGTAGCAGAAATTCTGGTGTTTGCTTCCAACCAAAAAAGGGGTTTTATTTGCAGATTGTGACCATTGCATCCAAAGGTTAGTCAGAAATGTTGTTTGCTTGACTGTTACTAGTCGGGGTCAGTTTGCTAAGACACCTCAAAGACAGTCTTAACTTCTGGAAGTTAGAATACTGTTCTCTGGAAATAGTTAACATACATATATAACATCAAACCCTATGATTTTGGGCTGATTGCTCATGTTCTAAAAGTTTTAGTGTGCACAATACCTTGGAATATCTGGCTTTATTATATTTCATATATATTGCCCCACAAGGGGGGAAGGTTTAGTTTGTCTAGTTCACGTGATATGCAGTGATATTTGTAGATACACTTGAACACAAACACTTAAGGCTAAAATAATTTTCCTAATAAAAAAAAATATTTGTTGTAAGTTAAGGTGAATTCCCACTTACCTGTAAAGTGCTGATAGCGGTCGCTTGTTGCCAGGTTTTGGTCTGTATGGTTTTGGTTCTCCTGCCATGTTGATATCTGAAAGCAAAAAAAATGACATTCATAAACAAAAAGTCTATTAAATTAAAGTGATTTTGCAAAAACACCTTTAAGACACTGAAAATCAGTAGCAGACGGTGAAAATGGACAGTATAAGTAAATTCCTAATCTGTTTTTTTCCACTTTTAAATTAAATTAATTGATGTAATTCTTAAAAATCCCTCCTTTAATGCCTGGGGACTGTAGGCAAGATGATAATTATTGGTTACATATAGGAATCACTTTTCTTTTTAACAGTATTTCCACTCATGAAGTTGAAGCTAAAGTTTTTCTATTACAGAAAGAGACCCGAGCTGCAAGTTAGACATCGAGACAAATTACAGTCTCAAATCAAGTACAGGCATGTAGGATTATTAATGGTTCAAAAGAATTCCTTTAAATCTAGAGAAATGCATACCAGTTCTTTAACTGCTACTATGACTACATTCTCAGAAATAGAGTTTTAGAAAAAAGAAAAGAAAAGAAAAGAAAAGAAAAGAAAAGAAAGGAAAAGAAAGGAAAAGAAAGGAAAAGAAAGGAAAAGAAAAGAAAAGAAAAGAAAAGAAAAGAAAAGAAAAGAAAAGAAAAGAAAAGAAAAGAAAAGAAAAGAGAGTATTACCCAAACTAAATGCAAACTCTTTTTGGTGGGGGGGGGGATCTGCATATTTAGAACCACATTGTCTTTAAAGTTTGTATAAAACAACAGAAATTCTACTTCTGCACATACTTTGCACTTATATTAGGTAAATACACATAATTCTCAAGAATACTGGAAATCCTATGCCCTTTTTTTTTTCTTTTTTAAATTAATTTATATCATGTCCGTGAATTTATCCTGGAAATGTAATAGTATGTAAAGACTATACAGACAATATATGTTGGATCTCAGATTCTTCACTCCTTTTGAGGCATACTCAAGGACATTCCAGCAAATATTCGTCCATTCATTTTGAATGCCGGTGATAGTCACCAATGGAGAAAGAAACAGAAACCGTGGAGAATATCTCTACCAAGATTAGGAAGCTGTCGCTAAAAAACAGATCTATGTTAATAAAAAGGTAGTATACTTTTTTTAAAAAATGGATGCCAACATTACAGTGGAACTCAACATCACAAGAAATCATACTGATCAAGGAACTGAGGACCTTTTAAAAAGGAAACAATTTTCTTGACGGTTGAGCAATGCTGCAGTTAAATCTGTCCTTGCTTTCAACAACATCAGCTGAGATATTTCAGTGTAAAATACGGTGACAGAACAACATATCTCCTTTGCCTTTGAATCACCTAGAGATCAAGACTTTCCAAAGGACCATATAGTCTTGGTAAAACCTATATTTAACCTAAGATAGAGAGCAATGGAAGGAGAGGTGAGGAAGAAAGCATAAGAAATCAAAACCAGTGCAGTGATGCCAAAAGAGTATCACTGAGACATTTTTATTTCAATTATTCTTGACATCAAAAGTTGCAGTAAAAGACTGATATTTTGACTAGATAAATTTGTTTTGCAAAACCTCAAAATAAGTCAAACAGATTTTTCTAATAAAGAGAATCTTCCTCAGATTTTCTGACAGATTTTTTTTTCTATTGGAAATTCCATGTTTCAAATATTTAAAATGATTTAAAATCTTTTTTCAATAAAAAAGGTATTTTGAATTCAAACAACATTTATTTAAAATTATAAAATGTCCAGGAGGTTTTTGAACTATTTTCTGTAGAATATGTTTTACTATTAAATTTTTCTTCATAGATAATATTTGGAATTAAATGTAATTATAGTCATTCTGTTGTAATATATTACTTTTAGAATTGTATTGTGATTTAGAATTTAGAATTGTATTACTTTAATCACAGCTTCACATAAAATGTTAATAGTTCTTATTTTACATGTGTCTCTGATTTGTATGAATATTGGAGACAGTTTTAATTCTCCCTTTAAATGCTTTCCTGGTTTTAATTTTAGGCAAGTGCTTCATTAAAATTAGTCTTCCTGTTTCATGGCTGTTAAAATTTTAGATATAATTCCCTTATTCAAAAGAATATAAAACCTACAAAGTAAGCATCAAGCATTTGTTGAAAGTAATTGAGGAATATTAATACTTGTGTTTCAATTCCATTGGCTGCTGGAAATAACAGGATTGGAATGAAAATTTTATCCTGTGACCTTTTAAATAATTAGACCTTTCCACAGCATTTTAATATATCAGCTTTAAGGTCATTGACTGTATTGACTTTCACCATATCTGTTAAAACTAGGTCAGATTTTAGAAAAAAAAAATACATAGAATTTATAATCTGTTCAGGAAATACCTGAAGCTGTGAGATTCATCTTCACAATATTTCTCATGTCTATCATCTGTTTCTCTTCCAGGGTTTCAACCCAGGTCGCTATTCTTAGGCATATGAACATTAAAGAACCTCCAAAGCTTTTTCTTATCCTTTGGGGAGAGATCAAAGCTATCTTGATGTTTATTCTTGTAGACTTACTTTGCAGATCTACAACACTTACTTTTACAAAGACGAGCAGTATAGAAAACTACAGGTCATTCTTTATGTGTTCATTTTTTTTAATCAAATACTGTTAGAAAAATAATACTTTAAGAACACACAGTTGTAAAACTGTTCAGAATCAGTTAAGATTCCCTCAGACTTAAATAAATCTCTAAAGGTACCAGCAGAAAACACTAAATTATATTACACATGCAGTAATAGCCAAAATTTCTCTTTAAAATGGGAAATATATCATAGCAGAGTCATGCACATGGGGTTTTTCTGTTAATATGAAACTGATTGAATAGCTCTGCTAGTCCCTAAGCACCCTGTACTAAGTTAAGAATGTAAGTAGAAAATGGTTTGAAAAGTTAGAACAGATTTTCACCCCATTATTTTTCAGCACTATCTACTCCAACCTCAATTTTCTAACTAAGATTGGAAGTGAACATGTCAGCATTTCACAGGATGGATTATTTCCAGCCCAACTGGAAATCTAGTGAGATAACTTGTGCTCTTGCTTCATCCATCATTAGTTTCACAGCAGACATTTACATCTAGTAGGTCATAAACCACATGTCAAATAAATTTGTTGGCAGCAACATGGAGATTTACCTGCACTAATGATTTCACTCATTCAACTCTGAGCAATGCAGAGAGCTATCATGCCTTATGCCATAAAATTAGCTACTGCACTTGTATATGAATATGAACCAGACAACTTGACATAGCACAGAGAGATTCACGATGCTTCTATATGGAATGGAGCAGCACAGTACTCTGACAGTATTTTCTCTGATCATATACTATAAATGTTCACTTGGAATGAATAGAGAGATAAATTCAATATTGAAATTCCAAATGTTAAAGTAGCATGATGAATATAAAACTAACTGTGAAAACCACCGTACATTATAACACAGTACATACATTATAACAGCAGTCTACTATCTCTGTGCATTCAGACTGAAAACAGACTATTTTCTGTATTAAAAAATTCTCATCTTCAGTACTATCTGTTCATGTTAATAAAGAAAAGGTGGCTAAGATATAAGAACTAGATTTTCATTCAAGTATCATCAACACAACATATATAATTTTAAACATGGCGTTTTTATTTCTAATTATACAGAAAAATGCCTAGCAATTAACTGGAAAAAAGAGGCTTTTTAAAAGAATTACACGTTGAGAGAAGAGAGAGAGAATCTAGAGAGAATACACATTGTATTTAGGGGCTATATAAACTGATCTGAAAGAGCAACTCAGAATAGCAGGATCTGCAGATCTCCTATCAGCCTTGAAGCTTTGTTTATGGGTTTGCTGCTTAAGCAATTTAAGAATCTGATCCTGAATTGTACATTTGCTTTAAATAACCTTTGCAAATGTCAGCAATGATACCTGAAGAGTGTTGACTTTTTGAAGTGTAGAGGTATTTTAGTACTTCTCAATATATCTGTCCTTCAGAATTTTATTAGAGAAAAAAAAGTCAACTCTTCATTCACAAAAAAAACAAACGCTACCAATTCGAAGGTTTGACAATCACTGGATCAGTCTGTGAAAACTGTTATATGACTTTCTACTGCAAAACCCAGGTCCAGGCCCCAAGCTATGCATATGCTATAAAATTAAGGTGTCATTCCCAAGTCCAATTGTTTATTGTATTAGATAAGATTGACAAGATTGTACAGATTAGATAGGATAGCTTTAAACCTCAGACAACAAGTTCCTTCCCATGTGATTTCTACATGTAGGTAGAGAATTCACATGGACTAGCAACCATTGCTAACTGGCACTGTAGCTGTGGCTGCTCTGCTTTGAGTGAAAGAGAACAGTTCTAAGTACCTTTAATTAAATGGTTATGACCTCTCATCTGGTCTGACCTCTGGTCATGAACTGGTAAGGATCCATGACAGGAAGACTGGAAATCAAGACGTAGACATAAGAAAACTCTAAGGTACTCTGTAGCTCAAAAAACTGATACTCTCCTCAACAGGAGGGAAAGGTTTTCTTCTAAGAAAGGTTTCTTCAGATGCTCTTCCATCCTTTTTTGTGAATGGTAAAGAAACTGAGAATTTCCTGCAAAACACTTGACTTCACATATTGAATGAAAAAGTTTCATTGTACATGGGCCAGACCAGCTCTTTAGATGGATCTTTAACTGAAGTGTGAGAATCCACAATTTCATTTTCTTCTTCTTCACATGACCCAAAATATGTGGGACAGTAGATAAAGATCAAGGGAATTTAGAATTTAAAGAAGCCTCTAGTCATGCTATGTAGAACATAATATCAGCAAAGTTAAAGCTTATTTATCTTTCTTTTATGCTCTTCCCTCCATCAGTCCTATTAATCTTTTCCCTGCTGCATAAAAAAGAAATTTTAATGAAGTGATATGACATTTTTTAAATCAGAGGTTTCCTTTTTTTTTCTATGTATGTTACACAATTACTCGTCATCTCTTCTTCCCCATGACTACCAGTTAAATGTGAAGAATGCAGAGAAGAAAGTGCAGTTCTGAGGTCTGTTCAATTCTATGCCAAACGGTGGAACTGTAAAGAAGCAACTTCTCAGAAAATTGAACACCAAGTGAAATTAACTTTCATAGCTAGTAAAATATTAAATGCAGGTCTGAGTCACATATCATCCTTTCCTATAACAGTATTAAAAATAATTTATATGTGGGTCTCTCAGCTGCATTTGGGTTTTCTCTTACCACTGAAGTAATTGGAAGCTGGATATTTTTGCAGAAAGATGACAGCTATTGTTAATGCTTCATACAGAAAGAGTCATTTGTTAAAGAGTATATGAAATTGCTTTGTTCGACAATCTCTTCTTTCATTAAACACTGCTAGAAAGAAATGGGGCTATAGGATTATGTAAGCTATCGCTCTTAACACCATTCAGTGAAAAAAGTACCAGGCATTGTCTGAAAGTCTCTTCCTGTTCCTGAAAGAGCTGTGTTGACATGAATACTGGCTACAACTAAAAAGGGAGATCCTGAATCTGGCATATATTCTTCACACACATTTTTTGCATGAGAATGTCTCTTTCAGAATACTGCAGAGAACACTCTTCCTTTAGCTGCAGAATGAATGTAGACAGCTTTACAGCTGATGTGCGGCACTTTTCTTCCTTGATTTTTGACTGATTGCTGTAATCCTTTCACTTCCCCCTCATCTCTGTAACTGCACAGACACTGGGCCGATTTTCCCTGCCTTATTGGGTGCGTGTCCAGCTGTTTTCTGCAGCATGCAGAGGGAAAGGCTCTCCTTCTGTCTGGGGAAGGGGAGACAACTAATTCGACAAACAAGGTTGTGTCAACCATGAAGCCGACAGTCATACAGGTACAATGCCAGAGTCAGGCTATAGAAGCAAGAAAGTATTTTTACCTCTAAACAAGTTTTCCAATGCTCCATTACCCAAAGATTTCTACCCAACATTAACTTTCTCAATGCACAGACTGGCTACTTCTGTATGTGTGGAAGATAAATAGTGTCATAAGGATATGGCAAAGCAATAAAAAAGTACATCAGGAGCTTTTTGCTACCTTCAGGTAAACAGGAAGACTGTTTTAATATAAGTTTAACTAGACCAAAAAAAAAAAAAAAAAAAAAAAAAAAGGGCAAGTTCACTCTGCTCCTATTAATGAGAAACAGAATTGGTTCCTGAGGTACAGCTTTTTTTTTTCAAACACTGAGGTATACAAGGAGCATCTTTCTGTCTTTGCCTTCTCTTGATCACAGTAAAGATGCTGTTTACAAAAGAAAATAGAGCATCTGTCTTCTTTCAGATCAAGCACAGGTCTTTACAGGGCAGCAGTCAACAAACTCTATGCTGCTTTTCTTTGCTAACCAAAGAAAGACAGTTATTACCATGAGACTCAGACAAAGCTTAATGTTGACTAGATGTCTGAGTTTCTCAGCATTGCAATTAGCTTCAAGCAGCGACTTTAACAAGTATAGTAGGGATACAATGTGATACTCCCTCATCCTAACTCTTTCAGATTTCAGCATGATTTATGCTAGGGAACATGCTCTGAACCTTAGTCATCTTTTTCTTCTACCTTAAAATATTGGTTTTTTCCTACTTCTAACAATGGTATACTTGATTTCCATGCCCCATAACCATTAATTTTCCTAAGTTAGCTTCGTTAGCTTCATGCTCCAATCATTAGACTGTTAAAATCTGTGGAGTAGAGTTCACTCTTCTTGTTGCTCCGAGTCCTTTTTCTTTGTCCCTATTCTTCTTTCAGAAGAATTATCAGTATTCTTTCTTTTCTGGACTTGTAGACAATATTATTTGGATTTTCTAACAGAATTTATTTATATTTCAAGCATATTTCCCCTCAGTTGTTGAGAGCAATCTTTTCCAAAGTTTTCTGGGAGATTCAGAAGAAACGTTGTCCATAAAAAATGCTTTCCTGTCTTTCAGAATAGTTACTTTGGGGCATTGGAACAACACAGGAGGTCTACCTCGTTTTTTACAAGAACATGCTCAGCCTTGTGTCAGATGCTGACCCTGAGGTTGTGTGCCATGCCTCTGAGCCATGTGGCAAAAGATCCATGGGAGACTGGACTCCTTGTGCTGCATGAGATCCTTAACCACGTCTAGGGTGTCATAGCCTGTGCATGGGTGAGTTTGCTGGTGAGATAGTCCTGTGATCCTTCTATATACTATAAGCAAAGAAGACAAAGCCTGACTTTTTGACAAGTATGCTAGCCCTCCTGTTTCTATAGCAGGGGTTTGTTGGCATAGCAGTAGTCATTAAGGAGTGGGTGCATTTTTCACACCCTGAAGTGTTGGGTCAGAAGCTTCAAGGGCAGTTCTAACATCAAGAATATTCCTATATACTAGAGGCTGTCATCCAGGCTGATGAAAGATCAGAGAGGAATTACTCTGTGGATTGCAGAGAGTCCTGAAAAAATGAAGTCCATAGCTCACAGGAGTCAGGGGAAGAGCTAGGAATGGGACTTTCTGTTTGCAGGTGCAATCCCACTGATTTCCACTATTATTCCTCCCAGAAATATGTCTGATTTTATCTTCATCCATTTTCCTGAAATCTCTCCTCTGTTCTTCACTATCCTTCTCTTCACAGTGATGCAAGCTTTCATCATGGTCGCATCTCACTTTAACAACAAACCTCCTCCACAACAAATAAAGCAATGAGGTTGTGAGGATTTTTTGACTAGCCTCAGCAGTTCATTTTTTCTTTATACATACTCTCTTTTTGCCCATAATCTTCATCTTTTATGTTTACCTAGATTGGAGGATCTACAAAAGAGTTCTTTTTTTTTTAAAAAAAAAAAAGCTTCAAAAAAGTATCGGATTGTATTGTCTTTAACTATCTAATAATATTTGTCAAGCATTTCCTCTGAGATACAGTAATTTTTTTCAGTACCAGCTGTGTGGAAATTTGCATCCCAAATATCATGTACTAGGGTTCTAACAAGTTTTGGCTATGCAACACAACCATTGTAGAACATGTGGCAATGATAGACTGTCACAGAATCAGCTCTTTTTTTTCAGGTAATAGCTGTAAGTTCATCTTCTCTTACATTATGATTAGTATTATAAAGCAATATAGCAGGAAAATACCTCTGGGACTCACTAAACCAAAATCCATGATTTTTTAACAGATCAGGGTAGAATAAAATGACAGCAGAAGAAAAGATACTTATATCAAAATTTGGTACAAGGAGAAAAAAATATCATGAAGGTGATTTATAAATGAATTATATAGCAAATCTTTTTTTCTACATAAGTAACATTTAAGTTCCAGTCAAGTACTGATTCTCTGTCCTTGGTGGTTGTCCTCTGGATTCAATTTATATTGACGATGGAACTATAACAGCATAGTAGCTTACTGCAAAAGCAGAATGTAAAATAACTGAAAATACAAATGAGCTTCAAAATGAATGATGTATAATGCTCTTTTACTGAAGTTTCTTTCGCATTTCTACAAACAAAAAAATCAAAAATAACTGAGAGAAACGTAAGAAGTGCAATATGTTTTCAGACTGACTCTAGCTTTCTGTATGCTTCCAAAGGATGAGCAAGAACCTCCTTCCAAAGGATGAGCAAGTTACATATAAGATTTTTTTCACTGTATTCTCTTATCAACCCAGCATGATTCTCATCCTAAAATGGATTTCTCTTCCTAATTCAGGATTAGCTTAAGCCCTAGTACATGATGTTTTATCTTTCCTCCTATATTGATTTTCTTAGTATTGGAAATCACACAATTCCAAAAAGCTTTGCTAGCTATAAAAATGTTCATTTGTTCTGTTATTACTAATATAGCATACCGGTGTTTTTTGAAACAATCTTGTATTTTTAAAGAAGAGAAAAACTCTGTTTTGACCTCACAATTCCCTCTCCCTCCAACATCCCTTTTCAGCCATTATTATTTTTACCTGTCAGTAACCAAAATCTTAGGAGTCAAGGCAGAAACCCTTCCTCTAAACATAAAACATCATTCCTCTCAAAGCAATTTATAGGACTTTTACTGTTAGTTTCTGTAAATTTAAGCTTGGACTTGCATGCAGATACAGTTTATAATCTGTTTCAAAGGTTCCTGGTGTATGGTTAGTATGGGTGTAATTCATATTAGTAATGAAATTAACTTGTGGACAAGTGTACATCTTGAATCACTAACACAATTATTATAGGTTACTAAAAATCATATTAAGAAATAATTATTTTGAAACTAATTTAAATTTTGTTTATCATCTTGTCTACACGACAATTTAAAAAACATAGGCAACTCTCTGCCTTGAAGGTTTGACTTTGCTGTATCAGATTCCCATAGCACACCCAGAATTCTTATTTTTGCATAGTGTCCAGTTGGAAGTCATAATGTTTCCTATGTAGCTTGCTCATCAAGTAGAAACAAACCTCCTAAAAGATAAAATATACAGCCAGGTGGCTAACCTCTGCCTCATGTTCCTGTGTTTTCTTTTGCATTCTGTATATTTGTTCATGTATGCTTGCATATGAACATATTCACAATATAGGCATGTATTTTTGACTAACACAAAGGTTGTTAAGTTCTGTAATTCATTTTTATCATCGATTTTCTGAAAACAGAAGATTGCAAAGAAACACTGAGAATATAGGATTCCTGAACCTGGAGTGAAAGTATTGCTGCTGAGTGGATGCTGGAGTCAATTGTTTTCATATAGCAAACAAAATATTTCTTAGTCTCAGAAGTTTTCTATCTGAATTTGTTACCTATCATTACTGCTAAAAGAAAGATCAGTAGCATTAGATCTATCTGAGACCTCAATATCTGCAACTTTTAGAACAATTTGTGTGGGTTTTTGTTTGTTTGTTTGGGGGTTTTTGTTTCCTTGTTTGTGTTTTTTTTTTTGCACAATGCAATAAGAAATTTCATTGGGTGACCAAATGAAACAGTTACTTAAGGTTATCTGAAAATGTTAATCTTTTGGACATACGGCATAAAACACTAATCTGGTGCTTGTCATTTAAAATGAGGTCGTGAGTACAGGGGAAAGATTCAGGTAGACTTTCTAAAGCCTTAGAGTTATTTTAATTCTTTTCAGTCTAATGGAAGATTTCTAAAGCTTGCATTGCAACAACAAAAAAGACAAAATAAGTGAGTGATCTCTCTCAACAGAAATGACTTGACACAACAGTGCTTTGTCACACTGGCTCCTAACCTTTTACATCCTAATGCTGAGGTTCTTATCAGGCACTGCTGTTGACATCATCATGGCATATTTTAAGATCAAAAGGATGGCCACAGATACAGTAACTAAATCCTAGAAATACTTATACTTGGCTCTCATGAACAGTAATGATATGTATTAGCCTGACTCCCAGCAGCTAACTGTGCATACCTGCTCTCTGTTGTGATCTTAACACTACTATCTTTTCCCATAATATCTGATATTGCTTATGAATTATAATACTTATGGGTAGGCAGGAATAAAAAAAAAAGGGGGGAAAACAAAAGGAAAAGAAATGCTCATTTCATAAAGGAGACAACTTTGGGTGAGATTTTAAAAGCCCTCAGTGTTAGCGCAAGCTTCCATTTAGGTCTATAGTAAAATCAGATTTAATACACAGTTCAATCATCTGTATAGTATTCAGGAGTCTTTATTTTAATAAATGTAAATAAAAATCTTAAATATAAATCCAGCATAAACACAAATCCAGGGAACTCCAGTAAAAGGTGAGAACAGTGTGGCTTTTTAAAATTTGATATTTGCTCTTTCAGTACTTCATGGATACTGTTAACTTGCATTGCATTACTTTATGGAAAAACAAACCAAACAAAGAGCAATAACAATAAAAATTTATATAATGAAGGTGTTCCAAAAGAGAAAATAGGAAGTTCCAGCTGTTCTGCAATGCTAGTGTTTCTATGGGAAGAAAAAAAAAAGAGTTATACAGAGAATGGGTTTGCTCAAGTGTGCTATCTATTCTGGCCATTCTGTATCCCACACAAAGGATCACATGGCTCTCTTACTGCAACTGCCTCTCTTCCCCATCTCATTTTCTTTCTGTACAGTGTTGTTTCCTCTACTAGAGGTTGCTCACTGGAAGCCTTTTTTTTCACACTTTAAAGAGTTCCAAAGCCGGAGATTAATAATGCAAAGAAATCATGAACTACACTACAGAAATTCTCCCTCAATTTCAGTTCATAAAAGTGGATGCCTGCCAAGACCAAGCATCAGCAAAGCATCAGAAGCACCATGCTCACTTCAAGATATTACCAAGTTCTGAAGTGGGAGGAATGAGTCACTATCTGGAGGAGCTTCATTATTTGGGTTGCAGTAGTTACTCATTTAGCTTTGCCTGGAAAGTGAGTATGCAATAACTGTTGTAATGTCTGAGGCAAATAACCATCTTGTTTTTACTTACATTCAAATTAGTTTAACACTTAGCACCTCTATAAATGTAAACCTACTTCACTTGAGGGATCACAGATCCCCAAGACCTGCTCAGACGCCAATAATTTATATAACCATCCCTCCAAGGTGTTTGAAATAAACATGCTCACAAATTTCCACACAGAAGAATTAGTCTGGCTGCACGTACTGACTGTACTCTCAAAATTAAAGCTCGTATTTTCTTTCTCTAATATGTGTTATGGCTTTCAACAGGATGATACGGCCGTTGATTATACAGATCCATCCACAAAGGAGAACAAAATCCTCTTGCAAATACCAGTGATTTGCTTTTGGGGTTAGCAAGTTCTTCAAAATACACTCCTCTGGTGACACCAACTGATGAGGACTGTTGTGAGGGATGATGCACCATGCATTTTTTTTCTCCTAGGACTCTAGCCACAGCTGAAATTGCTGCCCTGACACAGTGCAGTGAAAAGCAGGGGGGAAGCCCCGCAGGGATCGGTGCTGTCATTGACAGACTCCAGCTGACAGAGAAAGATACAGAGATCCAGCCTGTTGTACAGGAGAGGGAACAGAAGGACATGTAAATTAAGACTGGCCCATTAAGAATATAAATATTCCCTTCAGATTTCATCATGTTCATAGCAGGGTATGTCCTGCTTTACTCCTGTCTTTCTGCTGCTTTCTGCTGCTTCATAGGCAGCTCACATACCAGTCTGGGGGCTGCCTGTGAAAAATTTTCTGGCATGTGTGACAGTATATTACAGCAGTGTGGATGCAGAAATTATCTAGCATACTGCAGACATCCACTAGGACTCTAAGGACAAAACTGAGGTCTTGATTTTCACAGTGGAGTATGGTGGAGTTTTCTGGTGCATGCACACAATTTTGCATTTACAAATATCTGAACATATTTTTCATGCATTATCAACAGAACCAACTGTGGGAGTATTTGCATGTGTAAAACTTCCCTCATATACAGGTTTCAAGTTTTTCTAATCTAAGGAAGATTCTAGTTATCAAATCTCTAGCTGAATATAACCTTATTTAATTCTTTTTACGTGAAGAGAAAAAGTCTGCTATAAAGTGAGAAGCATTCAAGAAATGAAGAACAATTGAACAGTTTCTATATTATGGAACTTCTAGAAAGAGTTCAGAGTAGAGCGACAAAGATGATTAAGGGACAGAAGCATCTATCTTAAGAGGAAGGACTAAGTGAATTGGGCCCGTTTAGCCTGGAGAAGAGAAGATTGATAGGTATTCTTATCAATATGTACAAATACCTGAGGGGAGAATGTAGGGAGGACGAGGCCAAATTCTTCTCGGTAGTGGCCAGTGATAGGACACTGACCATAGGCAATGGATACAAGCTGAAGCACAGGAAGTTCCATCTCCATATCAGGAAGAACTTATTTACTGTGAGGGTGACAGAGCCCTGGAACAGGCTGCCCACAGAGGTTGTGGAGTCTCCTTCTCTGGAGATCTTTCAAACCCGCCTGGATGCCACCCTGTGCCACGTGCTCTAGGTGACCCTGCTTGAGCAGGGGGGTTGGACTAGGCGACATCTAGAGGTCTCTTCCAACCTCAACCATTCTGTGATTCTGTGAAAATATTTCTATGCCATCTGTATTCAAATCATTCTTATTTATGTATAGTAAGAGAAAATTTGGAAATTGAAATTAATTAAATTGAAAGGGCTATAAAAACATTTAAGCAGACCAAAAATTAAAATGTAAATATAATTTAGTTATTGTATCAATATACACTAAATATTAATATTTTAAGAGTTGTATCTAACAAAATGTTATATTTCTGCAAACTGCAGTTTATGCAAACTACAGAATAGTATGAGAGGCAGGGAGAAAAGGGTTCAGTGATCTCCCAGGTTAGTCTTCTCTTGTATCAGATCTACTAAAAACTAAAAAGGAGGATATCTGGAGAGAAGTGCATCAGAACTCTTTTCCTCAAGTGTTCACTTTTGCAGTCAGTCATAGCATCCAAGCAGTGAAAAGGATCTATCTAAAAATCAAATACAAACCTCAGTGATAAGTCTGAGAAAATGTTCCCTAGCATCTCATTTTTACATTTAATTCAAGTTAAACATATAGCAATAGATTTTTAAAACAATACAAGCTTTAATTATACTTTTTGAATTTTGGGGATATTTATGTTAAACTAACTGATAAATAATTTCAAAAACTACCACTTTACTCAGCATCAGAAACTGTACCAGAATCTTGCAAAGCTAAAACTACTTTTGGAACCAGAAAACAGGAAGACACAGCACTACCAGCCAAAGGGTTACACAGCCAAAAGCTGGATTTTGGAAATAATTCTTTCAGTTATTAATTTAGGTATCATCTATTTATATGATATATTAAACTTTTACACCCCCTCTCTCCCTTTACCCATCCCAGAACAGAACCACTGGAATTTTGGGAAGAGTTCAACATTTATTTACATTCAAAATTTAACAGTTTCTCCCATTTTTTTTTTCTTTAACAAACACACTTGCAGAAGTCAGCACTTCATTTCCTTTGCCTCCCAAGAACATCACTTGCTGTAAGGCAATCACTTCTGATTTTTTTTTTCCCCCTAGGTAGGTATATAAAAGCTGACCTCTCTTAAAAAGGCAATCCATATGGTTAAAACACTCAGCAGCCTGGCCTGTAAAGAGCTGTGTCCAAAGCAGCAGTGCTGCATTTGGCCATGAGCTTTCACATTTGTTGTTCCAGCAGCAAATACAGTGGGGATCCAGCAGCCACAGAGTTAGGGGACTCCTCCTTTCATGCTACGTTATGAATGTCCAAGTTGGCCTGCAAACACATTAGCTGTGGGAATTTGGGCGGCTCAGTCAAGAGGAGCTGCCACCGTTCTACTGCCAGCTGTTTCCAGCATTATCGTGCCATATCACTGCAGGAGGCAGTTCACTATGGAAATGTTGCATATCTGGAAAAACAGGGACATCTGTTGCAAGTTGCTTAAATACTAACTGAAACATTGGCTTAACAACATATATTTCTATAGTAAAATCCTTCTTTTTAAAGAAATGGTCGTACATGAGTTACAATGGAAAATCAAGATGTGAAATTGCAAGCTGTTTAAATTTAAAATAGTATCTGATTTATCCTTTTACAACCAGACTGTAATTCTGGCAACACTAAAAGTAATTTTTGGCTGTACCACACTTTCTATTAGCCCCTATGGCTTCATTCATGTTCAGCTGTAAACTATTTACTTCCAAAAGAACTGCCCCGCCACGAAAAAGCAATCATAAAACAATCTCTTCCTTCACTTTCTCCTTTGAGATCCTGCATGAAATCAGAAAATAATTGTTAATAACTTGAAATCGATTACCATGCCCATCACTTTCTATTAGTGCAGGTGCGATCTGCACATAGATTTGTAAAAAGTTCAAGGTGGCTCTTGTTCTAGGGGCATGTCTGCAGTGAGCACCATGACACTGCTGGGTAATTCAAACCCTGCTCTGTCAGAAAGCAAAACTAGCAAGGGAGGCTGTGACTGGCAGCTGAAGTCCAGGTGTCTAAGCCCAATTTCCATGTACTGGGAGTGAGGAGGATGCCTGTGGAGTGTGCAATGGTCTCACATTCATTTTCTTTCAGCACTCTGGGACACGTATCCTGGGTGACATTGGCCTTTATTCATTCAACCATGTCCAGCCACTTGACTGTGCTAATGTATTTTGTGCTTTTTCAATTTATGTTCTCCCACAGCAAGGGAAACAGAGCCAAAATCAAGATTTTTTTTTTTCCAGTTCTGACTCCTCTGAAAGGAAACAGATTATTGCTTTCCTTGAATTCCTTTTGGCTTATTAGTGAACGAAAAATGAATTTCAGAAAAAAAAAAAAAAAGTAAATTTGTAAACAGTCTGGGAACAAAAGGGCAATTTGAATTAGGAGTTCAATGAATAATAATGAACAGTCTTTTAATTCAGGTTCTCTGATTTTTTCAAATAGATATAATTTCTTGAAACAGCATGACAGTGAAGTCCCCATTTAAAGACTAACATATGGCATATATGAGCCTTCCTGCACTTTCAAAAACACATTAGAAACAAGACTATAAACAGAAGTGCCTGTGAACAGGAGATTAAAATGGAAAAGAAATACAATTAAATAAGTGGCCTGAACAGATGAGATTAATCTGAACATGGG
>NW_010576767.1:386231-422779 GCF_000705375.1 Tinamus guttatus
ACCAAAACCTCAGAATCACATAAAAGTAATCAATAACAAACTAAAACACGTAGAGGGGATGTTCAAAGGCACAAAATACTGCTAAAAGGCTGCTTTCTGGAATTGAATTTCATCAGACATTAGGTAGCAAATGGTCACTGGTCATTTTTCCCTTCCACTCAGGAAGGACCTATATACTAAATTTGCAGACATGCTAGTGTATATCATTTACATGTAAATTAACTAAACACAGAATATCACAATATTTTTAACTGCATTATGAGAATTAAAACTATGTTAAATGGATATAATGCATATTAGGCACTTTCTTTTTAATTTTACATTCTCAAAATGGAGCACTTGTTCACGTGTTAGGTTATAAATTCCTGTCAGGAAGAACATTACATAAAGGAAATGTAAACTTCTGCAAAAACTCTAAGCCTTCCTGGCTTTTCAGTTATATGCATGTTCTTCCTTTCTTTTTTTCACATAGCTGTATTTCTGTTTATAGACTTTTAAAAGTAAAATATTTTGTAGACACTTAAAATGCTTCAAGTTGCCTAGGAGAGCTACCATAATTTGTGAAGAGTAGCTGGCCATATAGTAAAATACAGATAATTCTTTGGCAGATCTCTTTTGCTTGAATATGTACAGCATATTCTATACGAATAGGTTTTAAATTCAAATGTCAATGTTTTCTCAGATATTAGTAATAGAATTTTTACAAAACAAGTATTTTGATGGCTAAATTCTACTAGGCCTTCTGAGGTAGTGCTAATGTGCATATTTATTCAGGAATAATAAGGAAAAAGGTATATATTCATGCAATATGTTTTTATAAGTGGAAGAAAGAAATCAGACTTCATTTTGGCCACACAAATAACTGTAGCATGGAGGTTTAGGCAGCATAAGGAGGTCCGTCAGGCAGAATCTTATGAGACTTTATCAGATTTTATGAGATTTTCTCCTTCCTCAATTTTTGGAAGGATCTTGGTCTTTTCTGATTCGATCTATATATGGACATGAATCTCACTTATAATAAGAAGTGAATAGAAAAGAAATTGCATTTATTTTAAAGACCATTAATTTGAAAAAAAAAACAGTTAATTATTGAAGGTAGTATTTTCACAGGAGATTGATTTTATCTAATTATTTATCAATATTCATGCCTGTGTAGACTACAAATAATATATGAGGACATTTTTGATCAAGTGTAATCAAAATGTGTGTGAACAGCAGGAACATAATTCATTTTGGTTAAAAAACAAAAGCAGGTTCAGAGCGAGTTAGTACGGACCAAATTCTCTGACAATTAAAATTTACTAGAAATGCATATGAAATATTTGTAACATGATCTGTGAAAAATGCTCAGAGAACTTTTTATGCCAGATTTTATTCAAAATTACAAATTACTACATGCATCATTACTTTAAAACTGTTACAGAAGGAGTTGGTGTATGTTGTTCACTCACCTGATGCATCTATCTAATCACTAGAGAATCACTTTAAGAAAGCCTTTCTCACTTATTTTGTGTTTATCAACAGCCAAAAGTTACCTATATACCAGAATATACATTTGTAGGGGCTGTGATGCTGCAGAGCACTATTCCTAGAAAGCTGTAGTAAGAATTATGTAGGGACAACAGCAAAAAGCTTGAAAGGGATTTCCTGTTATCATGACAGGAATTGTATAGAAGCATACCTTAATGCTGGAAAAGTATTTTAAATTTAGAGTATGCCATAATAAGGAAAAGGAGGCTAAGGTTAGATTCAGATTGTAATAGGTGTCAGTCCAATAAAAGAAATTCCTGGTTAAAAATGGAAGATATAACAGGATACCCAGGGAATTGCCAATCTGTAATTACTGCATCAGAAACAGCCCTAACGTTTGCTTCTGTTTCCTGGGACAGTGATCACATTTTAGAAGCAAATTATTAATTTACTAAAAAATTACTAAATTATTAATACTTTCTTTGGCCTTTAGTTCAGCCACAAAAAGCAAGTGGAAGGATTTCCTGCACTTTCTCCTGAAAGTACCTTATTTTAACTAATGGGCCAGAAGGAGGGTTTTTAAATTATTTTATTTTCTCACTCTAAAATGAAACATAGCACATGAAAAGGAAAAACAATCAGTCAAATAAACAAAAAAATTTGCAGAAAATTAACAAGAATGTCAAGTGTTGAGACACTGCAGTAGTTTTCTACTTACCCTGCAGTAACACCATAACAATAAAGCAGAAATGAAGTGTTGCAAATAGCTATGCAAAATCTTTAGCATGTCCTAAGGAACTTATACCTAAACACAACCTGGAAGGTCGCACCTAGACCCAGGGTTATGACACAACTGGAGGTAAACCAAAATCAGCAATACAATTGCCTTTGGAAACTATTAATAAGACAGACAGCAATTTGAAGAGCAATGGGTGTTCAAAGAATTACAGTCAAATGTTTTTCTAAAGTATTTCCAGCTCACCAGGGTCAAAAGAAGCCTTATAATACACTATGTATTCATAAAGTGTTTTTTTGTGAAAAGCAGCCCTAGGCAGCTTTTGTTTGTTTCTTCTCAAATAACTTCTCACAAGATAAGGAATAGCTTGTGGAGATCACTGCAGGCTTCTACAAAGAGCAACCAGAAAGTGATATCTCTTCAGTTTTAAACAGGGGGAGAAAATTCTATAACCGTAAGTCAAAACCCAAGCTACCATCACAGTCTATTCTTCAGAATGTTTAACACATTAATAATGGGAAAACAGAAGAAATGAGGTGGAACAGGGAAAACAGACATTTAAGATGAAAATATTTGTGCTTTTCCAGACCAAAAAATATGTAGCCAAAAGCTATATATAAAGGACATGGAATTAAAGTATCAATAATGACTTTGCTGTAGTACCATTCAATGGTTCCAAAGGTCTCGCTTTCTAATTCTATTTCCCTTGTGGCCTCTGTAAGGAGGGAAGAGGGAATATTCCCAGAGTAACAGCCAGAAAGCATCCAGAAGCATTTCTTAATTTTGACCTTGAAGAATCTCACAGAGCTACACTTCACAGCCTTTTAGTGGTCTATCAAATTTTTTGTTATAACTTGAGAGACTTGAAAGGTATTTTTAATTTTTTTATGAATATTTTCTTATGAATGTATTAATATGCACATAATATTCCTGTTCTTATCATTAGTTATGGCTGGAGGTATGTCATTGAAGCATTTATTAGACATTCTCTCAATTTTTCTGTTGTATGTTTAATTATGTAAAAAAAAAATCTCAGTGCTGTATTTAGAAAAGATCATATGTATCAGAAAGTTTGGGATTTACATCTGTCAATAGTTTTGATTATGGAAAGGTGCAGAATTGCAGTTTAGAACTTTACTGGAGGTAGAATGGAGGTTCTTTTCTTTTCTGAATAGAGGGGGGATAAAAGTTGGCTGGGCTAAGAAACAAACAAATAAACAAACTAAACAAAAATGTGTTTATAAATCAGGAAATGTATTACCTAAGTATGAATTCTTTTTTGTTTTGTTTTGTTTTGTATTGTATTATTTTTTGAAAAAAGGTACTTTTTATGAAAATAAGTAAAAATGAATTTTGCTTAGAGTTTATCTATGGCCCAAACCACCAAAGGATATTTCTCTTTTCTTGAAGTACATATGTAGTGCTCCAGCAGGAAATTAAGATTTTAATAGAAGCTTACCAGTCTTGTAGAGCCAAATGAGGAAGTCTGGACTCTCTTTGAGATATCTGGAATTTTTTTATCTTTCATGGCTAGGGGATACACTGTTTGCCTTGCTCAGAAACAGTAACTTTTTCAGTACCACAAATGCTTTTAGCAATTATCTCTATGATTAATTGAACTCAAAAAAAATGTGCATCTTTATTTAGCCTGAATTCTTTCTTGAGGTTCTAGCCACTAGACCTCGATTTACTCAATTTAGGGCTATTACCTTGAATCTGTTATTTTCCCTTCTAACAAATTTTACTTTCTAAAGCCACTATTTTTTTCCAGACCTCAGGCTGTTACTATAGTGCTTTAGTTGCAGATTTGTAAGTTTTGTTTCCTTGCAGCAGTTTCAGTATTGATGAATTATATTACTGATGAGCATTGTAACATTTTCTGCAACATTTTCTCCCAGCCTGAGCAGAGCTGAGAAATAGAACTGTATGTGGGCAAGCCAGTATTATATTTGTACTTCTGATATCTTCTTAGTTTTCACTGACCTTTCAAATATAATCTGTCAGTGGTGTGGTACATTCCTTTGCTAATTCCCCTAATACTCTTCAAATCATATAATCCAAAGTACATGATTTGCATATGTTCATATTTTATCATAATTCCTTTTTTTAAATGATTCTTAACAATAGCTGATGCATTTTTATGAGATGTCCCCAGCTTTCCAATTATTAATTTTGTTGAGACTTTGTTATCATCTTCTATTCCACTGATCTACTCATGCAAAGAAAAGGAACTCCTCCGTACATTTACCCCATAACCTTTTTAATGGTGCCAAAAGGTACTACTAAGTTTTATTTTTTTCTCTCTCTCTTTTCTTCCATGCCCTAGATTTCTCCTCTATACATGTGGAATCTTGTTGGATTCCTTTGCTACATTCTCCACTTGCATTTCAGGTGTTCCATATAATTTTACTTTCAAATTATTTTAGAAGTAATTTCTGAATCTGTACTGGCACTGTTTATTCATTGTTTTTTTTTCATTTTCAAGAGCGATTGCAAATTCTTGATTGCCTAGGCTTTTCTCCTGGGCAGGAAAATATTTATATTTTTTGCCTCCATATTTCCTCCATAAGAATAAAAAAATATTTTTTCATTAGCACAGCTCCCAAAGAGCAGTCAGGAGCATTGCATGAATATGGCATGTAGAGTTTGGTCAGACTATTAGTCTCTCAAAAGATGCTTTTTGAAGCAATTGCCTGTCATCTGTAGTCCAGAAATAATTTCTAATATAAGAATAACAATAAAATTTATTTTGCATTATTAGCAAGTAGTAGTGATGAAGATGTTTTGGTAATTCTTACCAATGCTATTAGTTAAAATTCTATGTATAGTTTCATATAGTATCCTAAAAGTCTGCCCAAAAATACAGTTTTGTTTGCACGGCTATTTTTTTTTTTTTTTGGTAATCTGTGATCTTTTCTGTCTCAATGCCAGCAGCCTATTGACATAAAACAGTTTTCCAATCAATCTGTATTTCACTTACACACATGCAGCACTTGGCAATATATCTTAGTTTAACCTCATAGATAGAGCAGGAGACTCGCAGAGCTTTTTTTATTATTATTTGAAATTCTGATTTTTTTTCTTTGTTCCTGAACTTGCTGGTTTTAAGGATTTGTTCATGGGCACCTGACACCTGAAAAAGTAAGAAAAAAAATCTATACTAGTTATTTAGCTTGCATGCTTCACTCAAAAATATCCATTTCAAGTTTACTGTTAGTGGCATTGGGAAGTGAGTAATTTCAAATAAGCCAGCCTTCTCAGATCACAAAGTTAGAAGAAGAGTGATTCTCTTTCTGAAGTTCCTGAGTTGTTTAAGAACAATTACATTTCTTTGTATAAAAAGGTTATCCATGTGTTGTGAATACTCAATAGTATTTGTACTCCTTCAGGCCAGTAGTATCTTTTTGCTCACCCTTATTACAGATGTGCTTACTGGCACTTAACTTTAGTTCCTCAAAATGTATTCTGCAATAGGAATATCCTGGGGCCATATTCTAGGAGAGCTTTACATGAAGAAAGCTGTCTCTGTATCATGTTGAAGAGATAATCCCTTGTTGTTTGAGTCTCTGATGTTTTACAGAATAAGGCAGAGTTTTCTTATATGTATCTGGGTCAGTAACTACACTTGTTTTCCCCAATGAGTGTTGGTTTTCCAGTCACTTTAACTCCTAACACACTCTGCATCAAGACTGCTATTTGCTGTGAGCAACAGTTGACTGAGTGCTGGAGGCTTCTTCTTGCCCTAAGAGGCTAAAGGAGATGAAAGTAACCATAGCTGATCAAATTGTGACATAGCAAAGCTTAACAGATGCCAATTCCATTTTTAAGGTTTAAATTGATTATGCTACCTGTAAGCACACAAAGATGAGAACACCAAATCTTGGATGAAAAGATTACAATATTTTTTTTCAATAAAAGAGAATATAGCAGGAACCCTGATAGATCAAAGAATGTTGATAGGACAAAATGCTCCTTCAAACTAGAATTTCACAGTTTGTCCTCAGATGTTATTCTTTCTCCACAAGACAAGAAAACTTGAAAATAGAAAACAGAACACACAACAAGATACTGGAGAAATCTCCTCTAAATATTGCATTTTCTTTAGGCAAAGATACTAGGACTTTCTTTGACTGTCATATGCATACTACCTGCATAACTTAAGAAAAGGGTGTAGCTACCTGCATAACTTAAGAAAAGCAGGTTTCGTGCTTTTTTCATTAAAAAAAAATCATTTTATTATCATTTATTTAACACTTTAATAAATCCATATGCTACTTTCTACATCATTCTGTTTGCAGGGAAGCCTATGACTTGTCAAATAAACTTGTGGACTGAGGGCAAAGTAATTCACGTGTCAGTTACATGTAGAAGTGTCATATGTCTTCTATGAGGAGAAAGAAATCATCAGAATAAAAATAAATGTGATTCATCCACTTTCCTTATTCCCTAATTTACAAAGTCTATATAATAATTAGCTAAAGTACATATAGCCATCTGATGCTTTTTAAGAGAAGTAGAATCTTCATAAAATATGGATGACACTTTAAAAATATACTGTGGCTAAATTGAAATATGCAATGAAAACTGCTATTTTCCATGGATCTGGTAGCCAATCCATTGCAAAAGTAATTAAAGCATCTGGGCAGTAATTTCAAGGCCATTTGATGTCAACAGAGTTCTTCATATTGTCATGAAGTAATATGGGATTGGAGTTAATCTCTTGAAAAATACAGACTACCTACCTTTATTTTTGAATGGATTTTATCAATGGTTTCTAATACTTAAAAGTAACTTCTCTTTGCCTCAACTGCAACTGAGCTGTGATTGTCACTAGACAGTTGCAAAAAGTCCCATGAAACACCGAGAAAGCAAAGATGAAGAAAGAGAATGAAAAGAAGACATATTTTTCCTCTTCATTTTTTTTTTCTATCTGTGGCTTAACTTTCCAAACCTCATTTCATCTGGGTAGCAGGGATGTATTTCTGCTACTCTGTGCTCCAGAGATGGCTCTACCATGTTCTCCTGGGTGCATCAAATGTATTATGTTAAACTGAAACATCATTAGGGATTGTCTTTTCATTCTGTTTGTATACAGCTCTCCATCACATCAGTCTTAATTGAGGGCAAGATGCTATCCTAGTCATGAATAAATAAATAATAATGGTAATTTCTTAAAGTTTGTTTATAGAGTATTTCCATTTTTTCCTGATATTATTGCTTACAAGGGTACCAGCCCTTGAATAACAGTGTTGTCTACACAAAATACCTCAATCAAAAATGCTACCCTCTTCACGAGTAGATACTTGGAGATATTACTATCTCTAGAGAATGCTATTGACTGTTGCATTGAATTTTCCAGTGCAACAGAATCTTTGTGGAAAAAGTCCACACGTGTAGAGCAACATCTGTGAAGTTTTACACTGACCTCTTCCTCAAAAACTGGAGCTTCAAAGCAGGACAGTCTAAAATTTAAAACCCCTTATTTCAGAAAGGCTGTACGAGACATATTTCAGTGCTCATATCACATTATTTGTTACAATAGATTCCTCTCACCAGTGCACTCAATCCCTAGATCTGTGAAATTAAATGCTAATATAGTTTATCATTATTTGATAACATCCTGTAATAAGGGTAAAGCATATTAACAATCTGAGTATTCATACACATGTAGGCACAGAGAAACAAACATGCCCATATAGAAATAGTTAACTACTAAATATTTCCTACTTACCAAAAACATCACTCTGTGATATTTATTTATCTAATTTATCTCATTAGTTCTAATCATACATGAACCACTCCCCTATTTTAGGTAAATAGCTTAATTTTATTGTGTCTGTATCTAAATGTTAGTCATACATTTATATGGTAAGTAATGCATGCTTTTAAAAAGGAACAGTGAAATTCAGAACTAAAATAAAATAATTTTCATCAGGTTAACACTATGCATTAAAAACTTTGACAAAATGATTTCAACAACAATACTGTCCTAATTCTTAATATGAATTCCAGTGTTGCTAGATTGAAAATCAAGAGCTGTAGTGCTAGCAAAAGCATTAAGATTGGTTTTGAACTTGAGGTGTTTCGTGCTGTGCTGAAGCTGAGAGAACATACGGGGAACTTTAAGCCAGTTTGCACAAACATTCAGGTGAATAGATCCTTTTTTTTTTTTTTTTTTTCATCTTCTCTATCACTAGTTATTTGTATGGGCCAGAAAATACAAATAGTTATTACTTATATTTTATATTAGAAAAAGTCGTCATCCCTTTATTTTTTCTCTCTACCCCTCTGATCTTGTGTGCTTTCAAACTATACAAAGTGACTTCACAATCTTTTTTAAACTATAAAAGAAGTTTAGGAAAGCACTAACATTCACCAAGCCCAGAAAAACTATAACAGACAGCAAAAAAAATCCCCAAAGCTCAGTTTTATTTTATGCCAGATATTCAAGTACTACATTCCGAGATAAAGAGGAGATTAAAAGGAAAAAAAAAAGATTTTTTCCTACATGAAATGGAGAATATATAGTAAATATTTTATATTAACAAGTGCAACCAAAAATGGATTCAATATTAACACAGAACATGTGTTAAATATAAATGTTGTAGTGTTCTACTGCTTAACACGGCTGCTAACGCTATCCCTTGTATTTCAGAATAACAGTTTCTTACATGAAATGTATGCCCCAAACATCTTTTGAGTGGTATGAATAGAAGAAACATCAAAATCAATCAAATTTTCCCTGGCTGGTGGTAAGGAGGAGAAAAGAGAAGAAGGTTCATTCACCTCATAAAGGCATCTTGTATAAAGTTTTCATAAATGACTATAACCCTATGACAAATAAAAACCCAACGATTCAAATAGTCACAGATTTCACTACTATACGCCATAATCAGACTGGAATATCACAGAATACAAGAATGCAGTTGGCTGTAGAAAGACCTCCGTGTTTATGCAATAACTGTGATAGTAATTAGCATGTTAAAATGAACTAGATTAGTTACAACCTGCCTCTTTATGAAGAATTTTCTCTTACTGCAGCTGCAAGAGTGGTGCAGATGGTAATTATTTTTACTTTAATGTGATTTCTGTTGCAGTGATTTTAGCACAGATCTGTCCTAAAAACTTTCGATATGCAGCACCTCCATTTGTCTTGGGAGAGAAAGAGTGAAGGACACCTGTACAAGTTAATTTCTAAGACAGTGATAAAACCATAAAAACCCTGTAAACTCTGATCAGTAGCAGTGTTCTGGTCAAAATAAGGGCCCAGTTTATTATTTTTCAAGTTGATTTTTCTTCCTCTCCTGCTGTCTCATTTAAAGCACACAGTCCCTACAGTGCAGTTTTCTTTACGGAATATCTTTTTTTTTTTTTCTCCCCATCTCAAACATGGTCTCCATTTACACCTTGGCCTCTTGCTAGATCTCATTACAGTAACAAATACTCCATAATCTGACCCAGGACAGTTCATTTTTACTGAAATCACCCCAACTGGTGCCATAACAAATAAAAAGTCAAAGAGGTGCTTGAGTGGAAAGTAGTCAGGCATTTCACAAGTCAGGGAATATTCAGTGATGGACTATCTTTTAAATATGTAATAGACACATGCAGCCTGCCCTTCTCCTCCCACTTCCCCTTCTCTTTAATTTCTATTGCTAGGTTTTAAGCAAAACTAATTCATTCTTCAGAAAGTTGTGGTCAAGAAAAATAACTGCTATTAAAGTTCTGATACACCACTGGTTTCCCAGAGAGAGCCACACAAAGAAGTCTGCTGAGAAATAGCATGTTCACTCTATCAAGGCAAAGAATATAACTAGCCAGTCATTAAGCCCTGAATAAAGGATGCTGATCTGAAATAAACTTATGTTTGATCTCTACTTCTTTTTATTATTATTATTATTATTTTTATATAATGCAATCACTTACTCAGGGTTTCCATAGTAACAAGTGAGCTAATTTTTTCATTTTAAAGCTTTTTCATGCAGCTAACATACAAATACAGTGGGGTGATTGGGACAGAATACTATTTCTGCTTTTCTGGTGTTATTTAACCAGTGCAGGGTAAAGTAAAACATGGTTTTCAAGGAGACAGGAGATTTATTTTTCCCTCCTCTATGAGAATGTTTAAAAAAGTTTATGATTTACTTACATCTTTGGTTTCTGCGTTTGCTCTTGTACATGGTCATTCTGAAGAAATTCCACTTTCTAAGAAGCAACTGCTTGAACACAGAGACAAAAGAGGCTTCTGCTCAGGCTTCGGCTTTGCCGTGAGACAGTTGCTCACTGACAGAAGGTAACCAGCAATCTCTCAGAGAAAGGCAGGGTAATACCATTCTCGTAAAATCCAGGGGAGATGCTACTGGCTTTAACTATTTTCTGCCTAGGAAGCTACAAAAAGACCAAATATATCCAAACATATTTATTTTTATATCTTTTCCAATGTATTTTATACCAGTTAATAAAATCCTGAGAGCATAAAGAATCATATAATCAGAGAGCGGTTTAATGTAATATTTGCTACTCTGTCATAAAGGTTTCTCAAAAAGCCCTGATAAAACTAAAATGGCATAAATACCTTCATGAACACATTAAAACTAACTTTTAATTGGGAGATTCTTAGAATTATACATAGAGAGGAAATTAAAAATATTGTGGACTAAATCTTCAAGCACAATTGCTATGCAAGGTAACAGAAATCAATGTTTGTTGATCAACATCATTCTGATTGCTGACTTGAACCCATAGGTTTTTAGAAAACATAGAGATAGGAACCCTTTTTTTATGCCTGGGTAGACTTCAGAACTATCTTCAATTATTTCCATTTGTTAATTATTTGAGATATTGAAATAACAGTCTAGTGTTTGCTCATTTTTATAACAAACCCATTGCCTTCTAATCTGTTAAATCACAAGGTCATTAGGAAAAAATATATAAATTAAAGCTGAAGCATTATGTGGGCTTTTACATACCTGCATGTCACCTTTTCAGGGAATTCAGCCATTTTGTTAAAGGGAATGTGGAAAGTAAAAAGAAAACTTTCCCAAATTAGTAAGGGTAAGCAGTCTCTGAAGAAGATTGACCAACAGTTATTTTCTTCAAAAGAAAGTTAAAAGAAATGTCACACTTGACTGAATACTATAAAACTCTACTTGCTTCATATTTTTTCCTCTCAATTTTTTGTTTATAGCACCAATAAAACTATTTTTTTTAGTGCAGTATCATTTATTTTTCTTTTCAATTGCTCAGTATTTTGCGTAGGCACACGATTGACAAGTATCTAGCTTCCGAAGTGAAATCTTTATTCTATATTGGCTTTACTCTTGTACTTTTTTTCCCTTTGTCAAAACCTGACCACATATCTTTTCCTTTGCTTTGGATTTGTATCAGCATAACTGAAGATAAAATGCAGCCTAAAGAAAGAGAAAGCACTGGACTATTTGTTTATTTATTTAGTACCTTTGAACTACAATAATCTGAAAATAGCAGCAGACAGAGTGTTTGTACAGAATAAAAATACTGCATGCCACATACACAAATAATGGCGATTAATTTATGTCCACAGATGTCAGTATTTCTTCAGCAAACTATATGTGCTGAGGCTAATCCCCCAGTTTACCTGCTTCATTTTTTCCTCTGAGTTAATTTCCAACTGAATCCGTTCTGTGATCTGAATGACATCCTAGTAGAACAGAACAAGATGGGTAGCACATCTCATTGCAACAGTATCACCTGACGGTATTTAGATTTCCTGCTTCATGAAGCTGTCTTTGCTGCCTTTTCCTGCTCTTTCTACTTTGACCTGAAGGATTTAATCTGTATAATTCAGTGCAAATTTTAGTTCTTTCCTTATTGTGACGAGGTGTTCTTAAGTCTTTTTTCTCAGCTCACTATAGAACTTAACTGCAAGATTAATTCCTTTAACTTACCTAAATGGCAAATTTCTATCTCTCTTTTTTTTTTTTTTTAATGTAAATATTGTAAATAATGTAAATGTTATCAGTTTGGTGAATCATCATAGGTCTGCTGATTTAAAACCAAAAACAATGCAAAACAGTATCCAAGAATCAGTAAAAGTTGTGTCCCTGGAGGATTTTAGAACAGGTTAGATAGCT
Organism: Tinamus guttatus; assembly: GCF_000705375.1. The sequence goes on from NW_010576767.1 coordinate 398,550, forward strand.
CTGGGGAGGCTACCTGGGGGATGGTCTTAATGACATCCTGTACATTTCTCCGGCCTTCCTGTGTCCTCTATCTCCAGATATATCCATGGCCCAGCATTAGCCAAGGTTCAGTCTATGTTAGTCCTTCAGCACACGTAATGCTACTGGAGCATTCCTGACTGGGGAAATACTAGCTCAACACTGGGAGAATTTACATCAACCAATTTTAAGCATTTAATGGTTACTACCTACTTTTAGGGCACCCAGGAAGACTATTCTCCACTATTGACAGCGGAGGGGTTTCTCCAACAGGGAAAAAAAATGACTAAGGTTGATCCCTGCTCTGATTTACTTGTTTCACTGATTATTGAGAACCTAGACAAACTTGTCACCTAAATCAGACACCTAAAGATACACAGTATGAACACTCTTCAGAGATTCCATAGTTACAACATGTCCTCAATTACAGTTGGATAGCATCCATAAAATTCAGAGTAGCTACAATATATGGATACACTGGAGACAGAACTTTTGACTTTCCACTTTAGAGCAATGGTTTTACACCAAAAGAAGCTCTGCAAGTCCGGATTTTGACAAGGAGAGAGAGGTTTGATACCTTCCCAACTTTAACTCCCTCCTCATTATTCAGACTATACTATATAATCTTTGAGTGAAATTTGGCCAAATCTATTCTGTTCTGGTTCCAAAAAAAAAAAAAAAAAAAAAAAAAAAACGAATAATGCAGTTATGAATACTTGACAGTTCTTCCTTTTTCTAATAAAATTCTGTGCAGGTCCCCTTAGACTGGAAGCAATAGCATAAATCTTTCTCTTCCTCAGTCTGAGGAATATTTAGCTATTATTTTAAAACAGGCATAATAAGCTATTCCTCTTTGAAACGTCTGGGAAAAAGAAAAAAAAAAGTCTACAGTGGAAAATCACATTTTCCTTTCTGCTTTAGCAAGTGGGAAACCCATCTCAAATGTATTCCATTTTGACTTCTTTCATTGGCTTTTGACACACCATAAGATCCATATTTGTTCTTTATCACCTTAGATCAGTTTCATGGCTAATTTCCTTCCTTCCTTCCTTCCTTCCTTCCTTCCTTCCTTCCTTCCTTCCTTCCTTCCTTTTTTTTTTGGTTTTTTTTTTTTTTTTTTTTCTTTTTTTTTCTTGGGGCAAAGTTAAACAAGCAATGGAATCTTTCACCGACAATTCCAAAGTAAGGATTTTGCCTAAGTCTGTTTTTTTGCCTTCCTTCCTTCCTTCCTTCCTTCCTTCCTTCCTTCCTTCCTTCCTTCCTTCCTTCCTTCCTTCCTTCCTTGTTTTGGGTTATTTTTGTTTTGTTTTTACAGTCTTGACATCTTCTGTAATTTGATTTTATCCAGATCTTATCTTACTCTGACAGGATTTAATTTATTTTGCTACATAATCTGATTGAAAGTTTGGCTGACAATTCATAATCTTTTATTTTATCTTGATGAGATTGTCACCATCTGGCAACAAAATTTCTTAGTGACTTTCATGTTCTTTCTAAACACCTGGTTGACAAGAGAATTCAGACAGTCCAAAAATATGGTCTACTTCAAAATTCTCAGATTATGAGATTAAAGCACTCCTCCTTTCATTTAAATAGACTGAGCTTTGTGGCCCAAATAGTTTTCTAAAATTAAACAAAGATTCTATTCAAGAACTCAATTTCTCCAGGATTTACATGATTATAATTCAGGAAATGCAAATGATACATAGAGAAGTGGTCTATTCTGATTATATTATTCTGGTAAGATACTTCCAAGTAATTTTATTTATGAGCTACTTTAGTAGAAAATTTCCCTATATTTGATTCTGTAGTAATGTTTTCAATGATCCTACCTTTAAGGTTTTGGATATCTTGATAAAATTACAAATGGCAAATTTTCTTAAATATATACATATATAAAAGTTTTATACCTGGAAATACATATACTTAACATAAAATTGTAGAACAATGACTATCAGTTTTGTGATAGCAATATTTTTTCTTTGTTATCTAATAGTAGACTATTTCATAGTTATCTACTATCTAATAATAGATGAATTTCATTAGCCTGGATAATCAAAACAATCCAGAGGAGTGTAGAATTAATATTGGAAAATTTAACAATTTTTATTCAGTTGACATATTTTTATCCCTAGTATAAAACTGGTAGAAAGTCATTAAGCAATAAAAAAGTGGGTTTTGTTTGTTTGTTTTGCCCTCGTGATGCCCTTGGCAGACACTAATTTCCATAGTCTCTGAGCTGATAGATCCTACAGGACATTGGTAATGGTTGGACAAGTCACTGATGTAGACCAAAAGCAGATCTGCTGATTAATAGAATGTTTTGACTTTGAAAAGAAAATTGCATTGAGCAAATGCTAATGGTGGATTTAATCAAAACATTCTCACTTTTTATCATTTCTAGAAAAATAAAGTGCAGAATACTGTGAGTTTCATTAGAGGTTTAAGACAGCTTTTTCTATAAAACTATCTTGGTATTGCTTAAGTAACACAATGATTGCACTTCCGTGCTTTGTATGTTTTATATGTGAATTACACTCACTGGATCATACTCTGCAAACAGAAAATATCCACTTCAATTTGATTAGTGTGACATGTAATTCAATGTTATCCTTTCTGCATTTTCACAACACTCTTAATTATCACTGATGAGGTATTTCAGCATGCTAAATTTAATGGTACCAACTTTCAGAACAGAATCCAATCTTGCATTCGCCAAAGTAATGCAAAAGTAAACTTCAAATTTATACATTTTAATTCTGCTTAAAGTCTCAGAAGTACTTGCACACCAGTCCTCAAAAAGTTTTTTCAGATATAAGCGTTTGAAGAAAATATTTGTTATCATCACCATGGCAGAATGAGAATGGCAAATATGTACATGAAATCCTCCTTTAAAATGTTTTACATATTTATTTGAACTGGTTTAACATACTTAATTTTTGCTGCAAAAACAAACACGTTCAAAATGTATTTTCCATTTTTAGCTTTTCACTCCAATGCACTTGTCTTTCCCTTTCTCTACATTACAGAACAAGGAGAGCTTGAGAAAGTACCTCTTGTGAACAAATTAGGCACTTTAAACATCAATTTAGGGCTTACAGCAGTATAAACTGATGATATTTCATGATTCAGCCCATGAACAGCTGCTGCTTCAACATTTCATTTCAGACTAATGCTTTTATAAAAACAGTCAAGAGAAAACTGAAAAGGTTCCACTTTCTTTTCTCACTGAATGGGATCTCTTTTTTCTCACTGTGTAAGATTCAGGACAATTTTAGTCATAATCAGTCAGTGTAATGGTTGGCCTGAGGTGGAGAATAAGGCTTTTAACAGAGATGAAAGGTAGAAGAAGAAGACAGATTTCTGGAGTGATAGGAATAAAGCTGCTTTATACCAACTCACCACAAGACCACACCAAAACAAGTACAGAGAAAGATTACCTGAATATGTGTTCTGCAGTGCACACAGAGAAATGTCCTTTGAATTACAGGGATCTGCTCACTCCATGCAAAGCACCAGTGTGACTCCAGCTTCAAAACTGCTCATTCTTTTGCCTTCCTGCAGGGCTGCACTGCACCATGTGTGTGCATGCATATGAGTGGTGGCATGGAGGAGGTAGATATGAGAGCAGAAGTTATTAAATTAGAAGTTATTAATACCTTTGATTAATGTTTTAATTAGAGCAGTAGATAGGCAAGGGGAAGCACCTTTTCACTGAATAGGGCTGCATGCCAATGGTAGGATTACCGACATTTTGTCTCATAGCTGAATTCATAGATACAGTTTTATAATACGTCCAGGTATATAGCAGTCTCTCCAAATATTGCAACTACATCAAAGACAATGATGTGAGTTACTATTTTATCTTTTTATAGTAATTCAGTAAATTTGCTTTTGTTTTAAACTCAAATCATTTTTAAGTCAAGATTGCTATTGTAGTACAATAATTTCATTGAAACACCATTACAAAAACAACCACTTCTTAGACAAAAAGCTTTAAATGTGTTGTCTACACATCTGACAGAAAAAACCTTAAATATCTTTATAATTAAAAAAACCCTAATAGTTAAAAACAGCATTCTAAGGAAAGACAAAAACGATTATTTGTGATAAAGAATCATATCTGTTCAGAATGCACTTTTGCATGAGAAGGTAATTTTAAATAAAAGATAAATTTCATTTAGGGATATTTTGCTTATTTCAAAAACATGACCAATAGAACACAGTTGGAAGACTAATACTTCTTACCTCAACATTTTACTATCTAATGTCAGGTTAGATAATGAATTAATCCCAGAGGTGAAAACAAATACAGCAGGTGGTTGGGAGTGGGGCAGTGTGGGAGCTGAATAGGATGATCAAATCTAGAAAGCAGAACTATTTTCTCAATGGCTTACTGACAGACTAAACTGAGATGTGAGTACAGAAGGTGAAAAACCATTTACCCCTGTGCGAGTTGAGCAGGAAAATTACTTAATCCCTTCTCCAGAGTTTGGATGCATTTACTGCTGAAGAGCCTGAATGTGCAACTATGAAAAAGAGGCAAATGCTGTATCAAACTTAAGCGTAAAATCATAGCCACTGAAGATTTACGGTGTCAAATTGTCTATTCTCTGATTCATGGAATCTTGTAAGGATAAAAAACAAACAAACAAACAAACAAACCCACGCAGCATAAGAATTACACCTTCTGAAGAAAAAGTTGGATTAAAGTAAATAAGCTAGATAAATAAGTAAAAAAGCTAGAATATCTAAAGTCTTTTTTTTTTTCAAAAATCTGTCCCCAGACCATTCCCATTCTTGCAAATTTCTGTTCTTAGTAAAAAGCTCAGCTAGACCTGATAAGACATAATAAACTTTGGATTTAAAGATGAGAAAAATCCTTTCAAAATGATACTCCAGTAAAATAATATAAGTAAGCATTTTATAAAGAGACCCTTACTACTCACCTTATATCTCTAAACTGAAGTCCTGACTCGCATGTTGGAATATAAAAGCAATTATTTTGAAATTGGCATTCTTAGGACTCAGTATGAGCAATTAGCTAAACACAGAGTTCTCCTCCTTGCCTTTACTGAAGGAGCAAGGTAAATGCATAAGTTAACAGCACGACCTTGCATAATCTGCATGACCTTTTTAGTCATGTTTTTTAACTTAACTGTTTCTAAAGGATAAAGAATGAAGTGTAAACTCTTCCAAAGGTTTCTTTCTTCCCTAAGAGCACTGACTTAATGAAAAGATAGTTATAATTAGAACACACTAAAATAAGAGCACTTGCTCTGAAGTTTGACAAGAAAATTAAACTTGGTGGAATGCTAATTAAAATCAGATTAAACTTTAATCCACAAATTTTTTACACTTTGAAAAATGGTCCACGTTTCAGAGTCAAAATGTCTCAGTGAGAGGCACCTAAATCTTACTGATTGCAACACAGATCCAAGTCAGTCTGGATTTTGCTTGCATTTTGCAAAATGAAAACACTGACCAGACTATTTTACTGTCTCATAAATACAGAAATTGGGATATTTCACTCACAAAAGGAAGAGAGGACATCTGAAAATTACTTATTCCATAAGGATATAGTATTTACAATCCTCACATTTAAGAAATTTTGCTTTGGAGAATCAAAGTCCTGATGAACCACTGAATGTTAGAAAAAAAATGAGCATGAACAGTTTCATCTCCAAATGAAAAAACTACTTTACTGTGAGGGTGACAAAGGCCTGGAACAGGCTGCCCAGAGAGGTTGTGGAGTCTCCTTCTCTGGAGATCTTCCAAACCCACCTGGATGCCACCCTGTGCCACGTGCTCTAGGTGTCCTGCTGCAGCAGAGGTGTTGGACTAGATGATCTCTAGAGGTCTCTTCCAACCTCAACCATTCTGTGATTCTGTGATTCTGTGAACAGATTCTGTTAAATTTTACTGCCTGCACTGAACTTAGTCTCTCACCGTTCTTGGCGGCTTTAGACTTTCACTGTAATTTTAAAGGTTTAATCTGAGATTAATAAAGAACCACAAATTTCACATGATGAAAACTGTTATTAATATGATCAGTGACTTCCAGTGAGTGAAAAATGAATTCATCTGAAAATTTGAACTAGAATGTACTGATGTAAAAATTATTGCATAAAACCAGGCACTTCCATTAAACGCTATTTTGGACCAATCAGGAAAACAATATACTCTGAAGTATTTCTTTTCAGAGCTTCATTTTTTTTTCTTTTTTTTTTTCTTTTTTGGTCAACACTATACTGCTGAATATTTTGAATAGCAGTCAAAATTATACAAATAGCAGAGATTTGTATAAGCCTGTCAGGTGTATCTCTGACATTTAGATAAAGTTTCTTAAACAGTCACAGTGCTTCCTACAGAACAGTGCCACAAAGTTCTAACGACAGCAGAATATGTATGGTAATTTTTGAAGAGATCAGCATTTTTACAGAGGCCTAACAATAGGTTTACTTGAGCAGCCCTCATTTAGATTAAGAAATTATTTTTCAAGTATTCAAATCTTCAATTACTTCTTGTATTATTAACAATTTAATATTATAAATAATACCAAATAACATTTTAAACATCTGATTTATGAAGGAAAATAGTTTTTTTTTAAGGTACCATGTACAAAATAGTGAAGTTCAAGAATACAGTATTTTTTATTATCAGCTGTTGTAAATTAGAGGTAAATTGTCTGCCTCAGTTGTCTACATCCATGGATGGCTGAGCTCTATGATATGGAATATTCTACTTTACGCAACATAAATTTGGGAAAATCATCAAAAATGTTTTAATTTAAACTAGCTGAACATTTGGAACACAATTCTTAATTTTCCAGTTTAGTGAACTTAATAGCCTAATCTCTCAAATAGATGAATAAACTCGATCTATAAATGGTACCTCTGGCTAACCATATGACTAATCATGCCATTTCACTGCCCAATCTTTTCTCTTTTGGGAAAAGCCTCCTATTCGAAATAGTCTTGGAATATTCAAGAGAGTCATTATTTCAAAGGATGACTAAATTTGAATATAGTAGTTTGCAACCCTTCAGAGAGGAAGATACCAATTTTCCTGTAGTAGTTGCATCTACAAAAGTGATATACCTTAAACCACCATCTAGGCTCTGTCCTCAGATAACGACAAATTTGGAACATGATATGCTAAGCAAACTAAAATATTCCAGAGGAAAGTAGAATTGTCATTATGACAAATTAATCTTTTAATGTTTTTTGATAATGCAAGTTTTTTTTGCAAAGTTACGGATTTTTTTTTAAAGTAGCATTTTAGAAGAAATGACACCTATTGAAACGTTACCACTGCAGACTATTATGCAACGAGATTGCTCCATTCCATCTTTAAAAAAAAAAGCCATTGTGTTTTAATGTCTAACTGAGTAAAAGCCTCAGTAGCATTTCATTATAATCCAATTTGAAAACAGCATTTTCAAACAAATATATGAATAGGCCTACAAAGGCAACATTAAATTAAAAAACCCTGCCTCTAAATGTCTGAGTAATTTAAAAACTAATAAAAACTAATTAAGAACTCTGTTCATTTTTGTATGCAGTGTTATTACCATTGGAGCGCTATCATGACTTGATATCATATAACAAATAAAATACTCTTCTTCCAAGCTCTGACTCCTCCTCCAGACTTGAATTTGTATGTAAATCCAACCTAATTTCTAATACACTGGAATATATAAGGGAGTGTGTTTAACCTATGCTAAAGTCAGACTATCCTATTTCTACACAAAGCAATTCACAGAACAGAGGACCACCAATCTTTTATCTTGAAGTGATCAACACAGGTGAATGGGCACACTAATTCATTCAAATGGATGTAACATTCAAAGGAGGATTTACAATTCATGTGATAAATGGGAATATACTGGAGTAGAGATATGAAATACAAATTTGAGATATTCAACCAGTCAAGACCAAGAGAATAACTTTTTTTCCCCTCTGGTTCTTCACATTGGCACATTGCAGATCATTATTGAGAATTATCTCTCAAATAACAGACTTTGATCAATCAAAATATCAGAAAAGGGAAGTGTACTTTTTGCTGACTGCTGTCAAGTAAGTGTCGGGACAGTTCTTATATCATAGAGGTTTATAATGCAAAGTAGATGTGGTGGCCTTTAGCTACCACGTTTTGCGTGAAGGAGAAACTAAAATATATATTTCTTTGAACTTGAGTCTCCCGGTTGTTCCACTCAGGTAAACTTCAGTCATACAACTTCAGTGCCACCTACTGACACTTGGGCTTCAACTGCAACTCCCAAAATAAGATTTCCTTCAGAAGAAAGTTCTGATCTTTGTTTCTGTGGTAGGCTATACAATCAGAAATTTCTTGTTGGATTTATAACTGTGATTAATGCCACTTGCATTTTAGGTTTTATGTTGTTTTTAGTGGGTATGTGATGATTCTCAGTGGAACTGCTTATCTGTATCGCTTTTGTACGTTATAAAGTGCCATGCTTAAAAAAATCAGTGTTCTTTTTTTTTTTAATGCATTCAGATTGACTGGTTGCTATGTTAAATCATGGAGTTATATTATAAAGATAATGTAGGCATTTTGTTTTAGAAACAAAAAATAAGTTTTTGTATTATATGAAGCAGTCAGAAATGAATTTGATACGACCAAGTTGATGAAGTTTTAATGTAAGTTTACTCTATGTCTAGCTTGCTCTCTCTGGTGTGCTATTTTTGAGTTCTGCCTTTCTTGTCTGAAAACTCCTTACACACAAGGAAGATCTTGGTTTTAATCCCATTATTATTTATTATTATTTTTATTAATTAATATTTATCAATTATTATTTTGTTATATTTATTATTATATTATATAAGAAGGTTATCGTTTTAGATGGCAGCTCAAAGCGAGAAGGTACAACAGACCAACAGTATCTTTTTCAGCTTGGAAAACCAGGAGGAGATGTACTGATAGGAACAAATGTACGCAGTTGTTCTCTGATAAGCATAGGGACAAAATAGAAGAGCCTTTTTTTTGTCTGTTTTTTTTCTTTTTTCTGTGCAAACTTTCCTTGACTCTACAGATCTGAGATAGCCCATCAGAATTTTGGGGGGTATAGAGGGATAAGGATAGATTTCTATGTAATCATTTTTCAATGCATTTCAGGGGATCCCCAAAAAACATATCACTCTTCTGCGTATCTTGTACTGAGCAAAATTTCCTTTACTTTTACCACAATTTATTGCATATCTCCTTTCAGAGGTTTTGGTTGAAATAAGAATTCTGATGTAAAATGTAAAGACAAAATCATGATTATAACAGGGGCAAATTTAAGACAACTGTAAACCCACTCATAGAAGTGGTGAATGCTTAGATTTACTCAGATTTATAGTTTTCCTGAAAGACTCAGTGTGCTATGTGCAGCAAATAAATTGATTTTGATGATAATGGTAACTTTGCATGATAATCTTGTAATGAACAACTATACTACTATTCCAGAACTCTCTGCTTTATGGGACGAAAAGCTTTGGAAGAGTGAATTGGGCTTTCTCTTAATGAAGGCAATTCAAAGACTAATCACTAAAGTGAAGATATTTTTTAGCTGAAAACAGAAAAACTTCCACAGAAAGACTCAGGAGAGACTGAAACATCATAGAAACTACACTAATAAATACACTTTCCTGAAATGGAAGGTAATGTCTATCATAAAAAAAAAAGGGAAAAAAAAGGGCAAGACAACTGGTGACTACTGCAGGCTTTTAAAACAGTGTTACTACAAAATAAAATTCTTGCAGTTCTGCTTGTCAAACACTGTAAGATGCATTCTTGATCTACATAGTTACCTGGCTATGAGCAAGCAAAGACCAGTGGGTATCTTTTCAGGAGATTGTTCCAGGCACTTTGGTAAGAAGAATGCAAAACTGGGGAAAGTTCCCCACTGAGATATAAGTTTTTCTGTACCCCAGTGTTTCATGTTGATTTTGATGGAAATGGTAAATGTCAGAGGGAAATCCGGCAGTACTAGTCTGAACTCAGTCAGTCTCCTCAGTAGAAGTGGAATGCAGACATCAGCCTAACCAGTCCTGGAATTTCTAAAAGCTCCATGCAGTTCAGAGGAATAGTGAGCACTCACTGTGATATAATTTCCTTCACTCTCATCCATTTCACTTGTGTGTTTGCAATGAACAGAAACCCATTGTCTTCCAGGATTTACCAATACATCCAATTCCTATGAGTAATTGATTTGGTTATCTGTATTGTCACAGAGGACACACGTATTATGTCTGCAAAGCCTTAATGACAAGAAAATACCTCTAATGAATAGAGCAAATGGGCAAGTCAAGACTGATCCCCCAGGCATGTGCAGTACTTCCAGAAATGCCAAGATAGCACAGTTCTATGAAGAAATGCCTTAAAAATAGACTAGGAATTTAGAGACTTACAGTAATTATATATGAGAATTAGGGGGTTAAACCTGAAAAAGTAAAGTATCTCAAGAGTCTCAGTCTTGCTTTAAAAATGCTTTTAGATATCAGGACTCTTACATATATCTGTATAAGCATGGAGTTTGGCACAGAGTAGGGTTGTGATATAGGCCTATCATTTCACAGGAATGGAATGGATTAACCCCTCCAAGAGGCTGGAGGAGAATGGCAAGGAAGCAGCTTTGCAGATAGGTTCAACATGAACCTCTGACAGGTTCAACATGAGAAGAACACTCTTGCAGCAATAAATGGACTGCATTAGAAATAAATATAGTCAGCAGATATATGGAAGAGATTATTCCCTTCTTTTGCAGTACTTATCTGGAATATTATGTCCAATTTGGGGCTCTCTGGTACAGGAAGATTAATAAACTGGAGACACACTGGTTGATTCCCCTAAGAGGAGGATGAAGCACGAAGAGGAGGATGAAGAGGAGGATGACGTATGAAGAACAGCTGAATGAATTGGGTATATTCAGCTTGGAAAAGTGACAGAGACCCAGTTGCTCTGTCCAGCAACAGAGATAATGCAGAAGAACTATTCTTTCTTCAGACGAGTGCAGAGAAAAGGACAAAAAGCAACAGCGATAGATGCAGCAAGGGAAGTAATGATTGGATATATGAAAGGAAAAAAAGAAAACTAAAAACATTAAGAATAACCTTTAGCCTAGTGAGGCTGTCGAATCTATGGAGGTGTTTTAAAACCTTACAAGGTTCTCATCTAGCTCTGAAATTCAGCCTTTTCTGAGCTGGAGGTTTGACCTTCAAGGTCCCTTTTAAGAGCATTTATTCTGTGATAATTCCCCAATATCTTTAAAAGGCTGTTAAAGATGTTCCCCTAAAATGTATGCCTGTGAGACTATTCCTTCATATTTGGCATAGTATTTGAGAATAAAATGTGAAAGAAGTTACCTTTGAGATAATATTTGCAGCCACTGATTTTGATTTAAAGCTCCATTGAGCTTTCAAGAGCTTTATGACCAGGAAATTGTTTGGTCCTCAAAAAAGCCACACTACATCTAGAATTTATGTGTGCAATAAAACAACTCCTTTTCTGCAAGTTTATACAATCTAGCAGCTCTTCTGTTCCTACTCTGACAAACTTAGTGTACTTTTCCATTAATACTATGACTGAGGCTCTTCTCAGTACCTCCTCCTACCTCCTGCCTTCTCAGTATCTCCTCCTGCCTCCTACCACTTAGTAGAGAAGAGCAGATACACCAAATATTCTACAAGATATTCAAACAAGCTGTGCACAGTGCGTGTGATATTCCAGGATGCTAAGAGAGTTCCAAGTGTGTGACAAGGCTTGCCACATCTAGCACAAAGATTCTATCCGTTGTGTGACAAAGGTGGAGGATTTTGACAGCAAGGTATATATCACAGAGGAAATCATATTTTCAAAGAAATTCTAGAATTGCTAGTATATGGCAGTGTTTGTTTTTGATAGCTTGGCTCTAGGAATATGGCATCTCGCTGAAACACAGTGATCAATCTGTTGTTTTATATGAAATGTGAGAAATGGACAGGAAGTGCAACACTAAACATAATAGAAAGCTGAACACAGCTATGTGTTCAGTTCACTATTTTATACACATAGTGTATGCTTGTGTGTATATATACGTGCATGTATACATATATATGTGTGTGTGTGTATATGCATATATATATATAAACCCTCTTCCTACGTAAAGAAACCCTAGTGCCTTGTTTTCAACTTGAAATACAGCTAGTATTGTTCACGTTTTTCAGTACTTCTGCGGGAACATATATAACACAGTTCTCCTGAAGTGCAACAGGAATTGTATCTGAATGCTTTACATTTTGAAAAGATTTGTTGTAAATGCCAGTTTGTGGCAGAATACTTTCTAATTCCCTTTAGCCATACAGTGCAACAGAATTGAGAAACAACAGATACCTCACACATGATTCTGGAGATGGATATATGTGTTTAAAAAGGAAGAAAGTTATCATTATTTCCCTCCTACCATGTGTTTTTATCATTCTCATTATATTACTTTTTTATTATGCTTCCATCACCTCACTGACTTTGTATTTCAGTGCCTGAAAGTTTTAGATTAATGTTTGTCCTGCATGATAGTAATAGTGAACTGGATTAAGCAAGTTAAAGGGGAGGCTTCTTCTTCTTCTTCCTAAATGTGCTATATGAGATCAATAAAAGTCTATAATACCACAACGTTTTGAGCATGCAGTGTAGTATTCTGTAGAACGGAATCCCTGAAGAGGAAGGCAACGATCAGTCTGACCTCTAGTGGCAGTAAAACAAACTACTTGACTATAGGTTTGATTTGTGAACAGGCTAAAAGTTAGTAAACTTTATAAAAGACTATGTGGTCGAAGTGCAACTGAATAGAGCAGAAAAACTGGGAGAAATTTAATTTCATCAGCGGCCCAAGTGAGGGCTTACTAACGCATAATAATTCTCTATGAAAAGGAAACTACACAAAAATAAAGTCCTTTTTTTTAAAAAAAAAAAAGAAGAAAAAGAAAGAATTTCATTCAGTGAATAGGGATATTTGGAAATCAATGGGTAGCATAGACATCATATGAGGGAATAAATTTGAAAAGTGAAGAATAAAAATTGAGCAAAGTGAAAAGAAGAAAAATGGTCTCCAAAACTGCAAAATAGTAAAAGAGAATATATCAATGTTTTAGTGAGAACTACCTATACAAAATTTTAAAAACATTCAGTCTGTGCCTAGTCAAATCTATAAACTCTTCACACAGAACACATTTGGATACGATCAAACTATTTGTCAATGGTCTCATCATAAAATAAACCTCAAAATCCTGATTTTCCTTCATAAACATGCCTTGAAAGTGATATATTTAAATATAAATTAAAAATAGATACACAAAATAGAAAAACAGGCCTTATAAAATCTTTATATTTTAAGGTTAAAATAGATTTTTTTTTTCAAAAATCTCAGAGCAGCAAAGATTTGCTCCTCTTCTCAACAGTTTTGCAATAAATGGGTAATCTTTTCTTATGCATATCAGAAGAATTCAGATTACTGAAATGCAATATATGCTGATGAATCTTACATACACAGAGCTCCAAAGCATCTGCTATTATTGGTTAACATTTCTATAACAGCAATTGATTGAATATACCTGAATGTTTAGCATTTGTTAAATATATATATATTTAACAATTTAAATATATATATATATAAAAATATTATTATATATAAAAATACAATTATGTATTTTTCACAAAGTTCCTATCAGGAAAATAAATGCCATTCCTAATGGATTAAATAATACAATTAAGAGACCTTGTCTTTATTTGCTCACTTGCAAGACTGCAAATACAGATTGTAGTGTGAGGAATTATCCTCATCATCTGTGTTTCCTGCTTTGATTCTGTTTCCTCATTGTTGCATCCTTTCCCTGTCCTTTTCCTAAAAGTGGCTTCTCTTTGTAGTAATATGAAGAAACGTTGCCATCTTGTGGTCAACAGTAGATTTTGTACTATCAGACAGAAACACTATTAACAAAAACAGCCTGTAAATGACATAGTAGTCACTATGTGGGGAGCCATAGCTTCAACAAGCTTCAGATTAAAAAAAATATATATAGAGAGAGATATTTAATTAAATCTATTAAACATCACTCTTTCTGAGAACAAAGAAAGTGTCATACTAAACAATGTTACTAGTAGATGTTGAAAGAAAAGGCTCAGAGCAAGAAACAATGAAATAAAGTGGGCTATAAACATTTTTTATTCAGATGTCAGTCTGTGCTAACTCTGCTGTTCTATTTAGGTATTATTTTAACAGGAATATCTGACAGATGGAGAAGAGTTTATCAGTGGGATAGGTTTTGTGGCCTATTACACATACATAAGGAAAATGTCACCAAAACTTTAGACTCAGGTAAAATGAGAAAAATGCATTATGACTACTATCAGCAAAGTATCTGTTTTCAAAATAACTGCAATCTCAAATGCTTGAAATATTTGAAGCTTACAATTCTCACAGAGCCAAAGAAAATTGGAACATATTTTCTCCTAGTTGCTTCTCCCAAGGTTGCAGAGCAGCTGCCATGCCCATCTAGCTGCCTGAAGGGAGACTCCCAAAGAGGGAAAATGGCCAGGTGATACACAGTTTGCTAAACAGTTCCTCTGTCAACTTTTTTCAGTTGACATAGTAGACAGACAAATAGAACATATTTATGTTCTAATAATGCCTGGCTGCCAGACTAGTGTACAGACATACAGATTTTCAGAATATATGCAGAAGATCAACCTCATTCTCCACTGGCCTTCTCTTCAGATCTCCCACAGTATAGGAGATATGAATTTAGAGGTGTTTTTCCCCCCTTAAAGAAGTTCAGTATATCTCCACTATTACGCTCTTTCCAGTTTATTTCCCCTGGCCTTGGAACAAATTAAATGTTTGTTGTATACTGTCCCATTAAGTTAATTCCATTGTTCCGTTAAGAAAGATAGAAGATAAATTGTACTATAAATAAAAATCACCCAGTGAAACAAACAAATAAACCCACCACAGAATAGTCCATGTCTATGCTATTAAACACTTACTTATTCTTCAAAACAAGGCTGCCAGAATGCCTGTTAAAAAGGTCCTTTGCTTAAAGTCACTCCCAATTTATTCCTTCACACTGACAAAGAAGTGTTAGTTGGCTCAGGTCCAAATCATACAGGGATCATTTTAACAATTTATCAGTGCAGACAATCAAGGTTCAGAGCCTAGGAACATTCCCTCCTTCACCTTAATAATTACTAAGTATCAATAACCCTTGGATTTTGCACAATAGCAGAGGGATTTTTTTTAGAAAATGTTGGTTCCAGATTCTGAAGTTTATCACTGACTTACGAAATTTGGTTGTTGATTTAAAAAGAAAAAGAGAAAAAAAAAAGGGGGGGGGTGTGGAGAAGGGGAAGAAAGACATTATATCCTTCAATTGTAATGAACTAAAATAATTTAGTTCAGTAATATTACCTGGCTCAGCAAATTCATTTTGTACCTTAACTTCTATTTCCTCCTTGAGGAAGAGTAAAAGCACTGAGATAATTCTACAGAAAAGAGAGTACAGATCAAAAGCAACTTTACTTTCATTTCCGTTAAGGTACTAGGAAGTCTTTTATTTCTCTAATTAATATGTTTTTCACAACTCTACAGCTAGACTAGACTACAGAGGCCTGCTCAAATGAGAGTAGAATTGTAAACTTCATATTGGTTAATGACAGAGAACTTCTGCATTGTGTATGAAGGGAAGGGTGCACTGTGAGTAAAATACTTAAATCCTTCTAGATGAAAACTGGATGTATTCTATTCTACTTGGAAGCAAGAGTTGGTAGGATAAGTCAAAAGATTTATATCTAGGAAGTTTTCATGATTCGTGAAATTTCTATTAAGAAATTAAGCTGTTGAAATTGAAGTAGAGTCATTGCATTTGCAATCACAGGCAAAAAATCATTACAACAAAGAAAATTACATGTAAGGAATGTAGGTTATCTTTAAATTATGAATGTAATTTATTCCCTATCCTAGCAGTCAGCTTCTTTGCATGAATACTAATTAGGTGATCTGAACCTAGGCAGTAATACTTGATACTCAAAACTTGTTGCAGCTGAAACATATACAGCTAATGACACATCTGAAGAATTTACCTGAAAGTCGTAAAGTGAAGGCTGGAGATGCCAACAACTCTGTGTAGCAATATAAACAGAAATATATCTGGATTCGTTTTAACTACCCTGGTTGCACATAAAATACAGCCTACAGAGAACAGAGAGTGCACCACCAAAAAGGTCCCGGTAGGGAATTGTGATCAAGTTGCCTTGTCTGCAAACATCATGAGAAATACTGAATAAAAGAAGGCAGGTTCCACAAAACCAGCAGGCCAGCTGTCCAGTAGGGGGTGGGGAAATGGGAGATCACTGCAGGGCTCTGGGCCAACGTGGACTCTCCTTCCACCACCCTATCTCACTGAAGCACAAGGGATTACAGGGATCATCACCCACATATTGAATTTAAATTTATTCTATCTCTAGAAGATAGCTCTATGCCCTGCATTTAATCATGGAAGCTCACGCTTATAGGAGTCGATGCCAACACTGAGGATCCAAAATCTCAGAGGCATAAATTGTAACAGCATAGTAACTCCTAGGTAAACACAATCCTACATGATAGTTCAAGTTTTCATCTGAAAACAATGCTTGTAGGGCAGAAATGACTCCCTGTATCCATTCCAAGAAGTCTGCTGATTTGGATGATTAGGATCATTGTGGCGTTATGAGCTAGCCATGGAACTTGCCTACACCACAACCAAAATATAGATTCCTAGCCTAGCTTTAGGTTGCCTTCTGGTTACATATCTGCGCAGTTTCGAGTCTCACCAGATTTCAGCCAAGTATCTTATTCAAAGATAAAAACAGTACATTCTCAATGAGAGCAGTACATTCCAACCCTATCAAATCTGAATGCTTCCATTTCATAAATCTTGTGTGTGATTATTACAGTGCATTGATGAATTCTGGTTACCTTTGCAGGTATGTTTTACTCAATTTCTAACCAAAAAGCTATGCTACCAGATGAATTTACAGCTCTTTAAACAAAATCATTACATCTTTCTTTCAGACTAGGAAAAAAACTTTTTTTTTTTTTTTTTTTATGCTAAGACAGAAAGTCTTCTGAAAGAACTGCATTTTATGAACGCCAATGAAAGATTTTAGAAGACTACATGGAGCACATCTGCTTCAGAATGGGGAATATTAAAGCTGAATTCAAAATTCAGAAATAGAATTCAATCTAGAAATTTCTATACATCTTGCTTACTATTAAGCATATATAGCACGTTTCATTATCACTTTCTAATCTAGTATTTGGTAGAAAACTATTGAAAACTTAAAAACAATTTGTAGTCCATTATCTTGGAGCAGCACATGAAATCAGACCAAAACACAACTAATGCCTAGTTTTGATTAGGCCTGCAGTCAGTTAGGTAACATATAATGAAACAACCTAAATTAAACGAGGAGTTACCTAAATAATCATCTGTTCCTCTTTCACTTATTTCTTCATAGCCTTCATAAGTATTTTGTTTTTGCCCACATATACGTATTCTTCAGGGTTCTCATGCATTTAGATCTTCAAAATGTTCTTAATATCTATGCTGCAATCCTGCAAGATGCATGTCTTGCATAACATTTTTTCTAATGCATTTGCCAAAGGTAGAACAAGCACACACAGTTGAAAACTTTTGTTTGTGGCTGGGATGACAGTGTAACTAGGTGATTGAAAGGACAGTCAAGAAACATACCTGTAGAAATGCTTTTGAGACCCCCATTATTCCATCCCCACATGTCCTTTGTAATGCTCAAGAAGGGTTATCAAGTAATCAAGAAAAAACGTTATGAGAAGGACTTCAGTTCTAACGAACTGAATAACGAATTAAGCACTTGCGCCTCAGGGTTTACCACAGCTGAATGATGACTTCGAGGTGCTTCCCAATGTCCTTCACTGTGAAGCCTCCTCTCCTCTGATAGAGCTTGAATTTCAGGAGAAACAGAAAGGTCTATTTGCTGTTTTTTAATGTTTTAAAGGATGGAGTCAAGGGATTGCATGTCAGCAGACAATTTCTAAGTTATAAATTCTATTGAGCTGATGAGAAATAAGCCATCTCTTCTTTCTTGTAGAAGATAGCCTATATATTTCTTATATTATAAAAGGGAAGATGGGGAGAGATGTTATTCTCCCAGCTTTTCAAATATTCCTCATATAAACTGGGGCTGTGGAATTTGCTACTGAATTCACTCTGTCATAGAAAAGGACTCTAGAATGCCTTATTTTTAAATGGAAGCTGTCTTGGGCATTTAACCACAAAGGGATAAATAATGATCCTTCTGATTTTTCACAGAGCTGGGAACACTGCCTCTGATAGGGTCTAATTGCCCTGATAACTACACTCAGAGCTCCATGGACTTGCTCCTGTACAACTTAATTATTTTTCAACATGAGAAGAATACTGCCAAACATTTGTTTCTCTGCTCTGCCTCAAACTGTCATTTCCTCAGTCCTTTATTCTACCAACAGGTTTCCTTGAATTATATTTATGCTTGTACTTTTGAAAAGAGGAAAGGAAAGGGAAGGAAAGGAAAGGGAAGGAAAGGAAAGGAAAGGAAAGGAAAGGAAAGGAAAGGAAAGGAAAGGAAAGGAAAGGAAAGGAAAGGAAAGGAAAGGAAAGGAAAGGAAAGGAAAGGAAAGGAAAGGAAAGGAAAGGAAAAAGGAAAGGAAAAAGGAAAGGAAAAAGGAAAGGAAAAAGGAAAGGAAAGGAAAGGAAAGGAAAGGAAAGGAAAAGGAAAAGGAAAGGAAAAGGAAAAGGAAAGGGACAAATCTACTTATAATCATAAGTAGTACCAGTATTTTAGATTTGACGATTACTGTGGGAGTAAAACAGCTGCCACAGTGGAGCTGGTAAAGATGCTGAGGCAGTGAACACAAAAACTTTCTGCTTTCTCATATACCAGTTGAGGAAAGGACAGTTCTCCATATGATGTAAAAGAGTCTGACCAATAATAGTATGACTGTTTTGAGGCTTTCAAGTTATTGGCATTTGAAATGGAAAAAACAAACTTTGTTGTGGAATAAATGATCTTTGCTTGATTATTATACTGTAGGATATCTGCTGCTGTGAGACATCTCAAGTGTTTAAAGTACCTGACAGATTATTTCTTGGCATAATTGGACAAAAAAAGGAGCTACTTTTAACTGACTTTTACAAATTATAGCCTATTTTAAAAGACATAGCTCAAAGAGGTGGTGGGGTAGATGCATTTCCCTCTGACGCTTTAACACAAATGTAAACAGAACACAAATAGCCTTAATTATTGGAGCAGAGACAATGCTCCTGGTGTGACCTGGACTCATTCTTTCTCTGATAGTTTCAGCACAAGGAATCCCATCGGCAGATTATTCTAGCCTTCTCTAGTTTGGTGCCTCTTGTAAGGAAAATAACACCTTTTGGAACACTGTCATCTGAGGAAAGAACTGACTCTACAAGTCCCAGCTTCTGGGAAATTTCTAGCTTCTACAGCCATTTTTTCTCCCAGGGAAAACATAACATTGCACCCAAAGACACACTACATACACAAAGCTATTACAGAATCTGAATCCCAATCTTAGAGCGGCATCTAAAACAGAAATTAAGATCCTCCCTCCAGTGTCTTCTGTAAGTTAGTCTTTACACTCCCCATTCAGCTATTGGTGTTCTGCATCCAAGCTATCTCTGCTGTAACGGATCCAACTTGGAAATTTTGACATCATAAATTAAGCTTTCAAATCTTACTTCCAAGAACACTCAGGGCAGTGGATCCTCCACAGATTGCTTCGCAGAGATGGACTTTCTTAACTTCTAGTCTAAAAAATTTCTCAACAGTGAGGGTGACAGAGCCCTGGAACAGGCTGCCCAGAGAGGTTGTGGAGTCTCCTTCTCTGGAGATCTTCAAAACCTGCTTGGACGCAGTCCTGTGCCCCTGCGTGTGCAGGGGGTTTGGACTAGATGATCTCTAGAGGTCCCTTCCAACCTTAAGCATTCTATGATTCTATGATTCTATGATTCTATGATTTTGCAAGACTAGCATTTAGCAAGGCTAAATTTGGCAAGGCAGTATATGAGAAAATGTAATTCAGAGCTATATCGCATGGTGGCAGCAAAGGATTTTTTAAGGCTTAGCCTTCGGCAGTCTCTATCAAGCGTTATTTACTGCTCATCCTGTGTTTTCTTTTGAAGTACCACATATGATTAGGAGTAAACGTTACACTGTATTTTGTTCAGCAAGAGGAAAAATAGCAAGCACATGGCTTATCATTTGTTTCTGGCAAACTTGTTGAAAGTCTATATATTTCTCTTAGCACAGTCAAAATCAGATGGAAGAAAAGTCCGAATGAGGAAATGGACAGCAAACACAAGTAAATAAAAGAAGGGAAAAATATATCTGTAATCCCTTGTGCCATTGAGAACTTTATTGAATAGTTTTATTCAGGGATTATGCATGTAAATAATATTTTATAAATGAAAAGGGTGATTCCCTCTACAAAAGAATTCTCTTCAGTACAACATATCCATCAGACAAGTGCATAGCACTCATTTTTAGATGCAGTTGAGTCTGAATTCCTTTGCAGTAATCAAAATCCAATAAGTGCACCAGAATGGCACAGTCTGGATATTCTGGCTGGCTGTTGTATTTCAAGTGCTGCTCTAGAGATATAAGAACAGCTGTGTTAAAGCAAAAGAGAAAAAAAAAATGAAATGCAATAAGTGAAATTAAATTAAAATTAAAATATCTAAGATTGGATTACATAGTAAATATTACTGATAATTGAAAAGAATATTACTGCTTTCATTAATTACAACTGATGTGACCATGACTAACAATATAAGTAGTTTTCCTTCCATGTACTGGATCTAGAACTTGGAGGGCATAGAGATTTTTATTATTTATAGACGCAATTTCATAACTTAAGAGGCTGAAAATGGATGGCCCTATTTAATATTATTGCTCTGCATTATGCTACAGCTCCATTAGAACAACTGTGGACAAATAATTAACAGCAGGGTCAGGTATTACTTAGAAGGGACTGGAAAAATGGATATGGGAGAAAAAAAATAACATAAAAGTAGAACAGAAAAAAAATAAAACCCTACTCTGTGATATTTTTTCTTCTCAAACACAAACCCTATCTCCTAATTGCTTCTCAACCTCCCTATTTTAAGGTCTCACTGACAGTCTTTGTGCATCCTCTTGATGAGAGATATATGATGTTGTCTCATTTCCAAAGATCACCAGGGTCTCCTGTCCTCCTCTAATATTACCAGTACCAACTGCTAGAAGCACCATCTGCCTCACTTTCTTATCTCTGTATTGTGCTTTGGGCTATGCATATCCCTGCTGCTCCATTTCTTCCATTACATTGCTGCCTATCTCCTTCCTCACACCAAGGTCTCAGCGCATGGTGAGATTTTAGAGCATTCCTTGCAATTCTTACATCTTTTTTTGGGGTGGAAAAAGAATTGTATAAGATGCTAGCACAGTCTGCTGAGATGAGAGGAGCTATACTGACAGCATGGAGTTGAATAAAGTTAATTATCTTTATATTGAGCATACAAAATTGCCATCAATTGGTTTCTTCATCTACAGGCAATGACACAGAAGCAGTTAACTAAGGTAGTTACTGCTAACCAGTTCAAGGAAAGAAAAAGAGAGGGAAAAAATAAAAATGTCTTCTTGCGATCTTGACTTCTGGATTTTATCCACATCAGCAGGGTTGCTCAGGTCACCCCTGTGCACCTGTGTGATCAGGCAAAGTGTACAAGTATTTATACATCCAAGCAAAGAGTTGTCAAGGACTCACTGTGGTTGGTTAGTGATACCACTGTGCTATGTGTGTAAGTCTCCGTGCACAAACGATACAATACCCCTGTATTTGCATCATTTCATTCAATTGTATTGAACCAAATATTATCTCTCAGTAGCCCTGATGTGGTCAACAGGCTATTGCTACCCTGCTCCAAAAAGAGCGCTACCCCAAACTCTGACTCAGACATTGCATCTTCTATGAAGTCTAAGTCTTTTTTGTATATATATGTGTATATATACATATATATATATATAAATCTTCTTTATTTTCTCTTTATGTTGATACAACTTTAACAACATCTTCATGATGCTATGTTGAAGTTGACATGAAGACATCCTTTCCCCATCTCTATTTACCACCTGCACTTACTCAATAGTAGTAAATTTAAAACCATAGAAAAGAAACATGTCAATCTTTCTTTCATTATCAATATTCCTAACAGCAAAACATTTGAAAATATTTGAAATACTCTTTTATCTTACTAACTTATCACAGACCTTACCAACCTATCTTCCCCATAATAGCAGCGCTGCATATTAAAAGGAATTTTACCTGAAACAACATGGAAAGAGAAGAACCAAAGTATTTCAGATACTTTTAGATATCCTAGAGAAATCCAAGAACACAGACACAATTAATGAAGCCCAATGATGTAATTTTATATGGTCCAAAAAAGGTCACATTTGGAGATCACTGAAGTCTTGCACCTGAATGATGCAGGGTGACCTACTATTATAGCAGCTGTTTTATGTAACACAGGGGAATAAAAAAAAAAAGTTTAAAATCGAATAGGTGCCTTAAAATAGAACTAATCTAGAGTCTTTAAATTAAGCCATATGGCTTTAGAAATAATCAGGTTAAGTAGTGTCATAAACTACTATACAAAACATACAAGTCTGCATGCCACTAAGAATTATCAACAGAAATTGGCAAAGATTTACAAAGTAATAATTAAATTCCAGCCAGAGAATGACCTGAAAATCAATAAACTCTTTATAGCAATAGACACTGCTGAGAACCTTTGCAAGTTGTGACTAATATGGATGAAAACCCTTTGCAAGAATCTAGGATGATTTCAAACTGCACTCAAAGGGAGACAAGGTAAGAAAGAAAAAGCTCCTTTTTTTGTTGCAGATGTTGTTAAGAAGGAAGTTGCTTTGATACTTTGATCCCAGAAAATGAGCCCTGTTTTTCTGAATGCTGAATGTTCCATCTCTCTCAAACTTAGCATCACTGCAGTCATTACAGGAATGGAAATATTTTCTGCATATGCAAGTAAAGACTTACTCATCACAGGCAAAGGCAGAACATTCAGTGGTGTCACATAATTAAGAGTTTTCTATTTTTGAAGTTTTAAGGGACATTTAGATCTTCCTCATACAAGAAGCAGAGCCTAAAATAGGCCTGTGACAAATTTCCCATGGGTACTACAGGAAATGCACACATAGCTCTGAAGTTCTAAAAATCAAATATTTTACATTTAAAGGTCATATGTTCTGAATTAGTTGTCTATTTTCTTTGACACAATATTAACAAGATGAGGGAACTCTCATTGCCTCATTTCTTTCACACACTTTTATAAAATATTTTTAATCCATACATTTTAAAAGGAGGTACCATTAATATTGTTTAAATTAGAATAGTAAGAAATTTGCATGGTGACTTTTTGCTAAGAGACTGAAATGCTCATAGCTTCTTTCCAGCTTTGTCGTTAATAATTTCTAGATGCTTGCTATGCCAAGATCCACTTCTCTTCCTTCTGTTTTATGAACAAAATCTTAGTACTGCTAACCAAGTTTTAGTTACAAGAATATGTATTTATTTATTTTGAAATCCCAGCTCTAGGAAACCTGTGATTATAAGTAAACTAAATTTGTGGGATGGAGGAGGAGTCATTAGCATACTAAGAAAGATTTAAAAACGGAAATCTTAAAAGCTCTAAAGCCAGTGTCATGTATTTAAAAAGAAAAGTTTATTATTTACAGATCGGGATTAAGGATATTTACTCTTGTGAGACTGGAGGGATTTGTAAGTAAGTTCTCTGCCCTAAGAGATTCCCTAAGAGACCACACATCTGACTTGTTGACCATGGAACAAGAATTGTTATTATCAGCTAAGAGTGCAAATAACATTTTGACTAATAGCCACTTGCCATTCTTCTCATACACACTTTCTTCAAGATGTGTTTAAATCTAGCATAACTGCTGGAAAGGCTTCTGAAGAAGTTTTCATTATTTCAAGTCTATTTCAGTTCTACACAGGGAAATAATAAGTCCTCTTTGTCCTCCTGAGGGTAACAAATAGCCCGGGATGGCACTGAAAATGAGTGTCCCAGATACAGCAGGAA
>NW_010576767.1:423101-448593 GCF_000705375.1 Tinamus guttatus
ATAAGTTATGAAGAAAGGGCATTCCCTTCTCCAACATCTCTAAAAAATTACTGACTTTTATCTAGTTTGGATAGGAATAATTAAGGTGCAGAATGGATAAGAATTCTTGTTGGAGTAAGCACCTTTTATAGCTCAGATTTAAGTACCAAAGGCTGGATTTAAGGTCTGTGTGTCTCATTGATACTAACTGTGAGCTAACTTAGAAATTTCCCAGAACAGGATGCTATAAATCCCATTCCAGTGCATTTTATGTTGTACAGGAATCTTAGATGTTCAGGTCAGCATTAGAGTCCTCATAGGAGACAGACAGCTGAAATATAGGCACTAAAAATCTTTCTAGTTGTACCCACTATCTCTATTTATCCAGGCCCTATGCTATCTATGACTGCTTTTTTTTTTTTCCTTTTGAAAGTGGCAGTACTTCCTTGCTCCCTCATATGAGAAATTAAATGCACCAAGGACTGCAGAATACCTGAATGCCAGAAAAATGGATGGCCATGCAAGAATTTTGTATACAAAGCAACAAGACAGTGAAAATCAACCATTTCCCAATGAAAAGGATATACATAACAAGCTGCAATATACACGGTGCTTTATGTTAAACATTTCAGCAGCAGAAAGTGTGGGGCAAGAAACCATGGGGATAGTCTGCTAATTAGTGGGTAATTAATTCAGAATGTAATCTGCTCCCACTGAGAACAATGTACTTGTCTCAGTAGGACTCTTAGAAAAATAGGAAATAATAGAATCTCATAATTGCAAAAGGTAGGTATTCATCTTAGAGCTCAAATACTTAATTACTTACCTGCTCTTCTGGCTAGCACAAATTAAATCAGCAAGTCTATATCTAGGCAGCTCAGAAACTTCCTCCAGAGTGAAGCCATCATTTAGATTGTCAGTACTATTTAAATGATGGAAATGATGACTGCTTACACAGCTGGGTAGCAAATGCGGAAATTCTGGGAAATACACGTAAATATTTTGAGGATCTTTGAACAAAAAGTTTAGAAAAGAGAGAAGCATCTTACTAGTAAGAAAACCGAATCAGGTGGATTCACACAGAAGCACATTATAAAAATATTACCAGTAATCTCAACCAGTTAATCTGCAGTTTCCTAACATCACCATACCAACCTACAAGGAGGTGCCAGTGTTTAACATTTGTGTTCTTGCAGATAGAAGTTACACGTATTCCCAAGAAACTGTGTAAACTGTGTAAACTCAAATTTTGGAGGAACTGTGATAGGGCTATGACATTACAAACACCACTTTATTTCTAATAAAATGTATAGGTATGATACTTCAATAGAAAATTGTGAAATCTTATATTTAGAATTCATGCATTCTTTTATATGGTGAACTGCAGATTAGCTACCTATGATCTTTCCCTCCCTGCAGTTAATTTCACCCAGACAATATATTTCAGTGCTACCAAAACACAGCTTTGATAGGGAATCTTTACTTATTCCTAATAAATGTTTGAATACGTAATTAGTAGGGACACAAAGTGACATGAAAGGCTGCACACCTAGCTCTAAAGGTGTTCTTAGACTGGTAAGATGAGAAAAAAGAATCCCCTTGGAAAAACATTTTCAAAAGTTTAGCAAAATAGATTATCTAACACTAAAGATATGAAGAATTGAAAAGGGGCATGGAGATTGGATGGCGGAGCATGACTGATTAAAATGTAACTTAGTATGTTGGCTCTTCTAAAGGTGTTTACTGTTTCTCAAGTTCTGTTCACATGACCAACTAAGCTGCTTCAGAAACACTTAACAGAATTCCTGCTAAGTAGTTGTGGCTTTGAAATGCCCTAAATGCAAAAGCTGTCTTTATGAGTCACAATAAAACCCTTCATAAGAAAAGAGGTCAGACTGAGACAACATAGCGAAAGGTTTCATCAGACTAAACTAAAATAGGCTATTGCACATTTAACAGGCTAGGTTTTATTTCTGCCCTTCTGCTTCAGGTTAAGAGTAACCACTTCTCTCATAAAGTTGGTAAAGTTGGTAAAAGTCGTATCAGAGCTATCATCCTTGTGGAAAACATACAACCAGTGACAATTTTTCTGAGCTTGCTAAATCTAAGGTACCACATCATGCTCTTAGTGAATCCAAATATACCTGGGCTTATAAGTAGTAAGCAATCTCAGATACTAATAAACTCTAGATATCTTGTTGAAAATGGGTGCAGACTCCTGAAAACAGGTATTTACTTGTTACTGTGAAATCTACCAGTGTTAAACTCCTTTTTTTTTAACATATGATTACATGCAACTGCTTGATTTGCATTCAATAGTATAAATGAAGATCGTTGGCAGTTATAACTTAAGGCTATTATTGGAAAAGACTGTCTATTTTAAGGAGTTGATATTTTCTCTTGTGCACTAACCATATTGGAATACACTGCTCATTAGATGGCTACACTCAGGAATATGAGGCAGTAATAAATCCTAGGGATTGATAAATCTATCTAAAGACATTTTTAAGTACATTCAACACTGAGCCTTTAAATTTCATATATGAAAAATATTTGAACATATTTGTACACATTATTCCCCTGTAAAATTCAGTGGTTTGGCCTCTCCTGAGATAACATCTATTTTGGAGGCATTTTACTTTAAGAAAATGACCCAGGGAAAACAAGGGAAATGAGAGAAAGCATGATATATGGAAAAATACTGAAATATCTAATCTAGAAAGAAGAACTGGAAGGGGACATAAGAGACTGTAAATATTAAAAATGAACATAGAACCATTCTGTGATTCTGTGATTCTGTAATGTAAAAAGAAGAAATCAGTTTAATACACATAAATAGATTTTTTAAATTATGTATTCAAGTTTCATTGTTAAATTCATTCATTGTTAAATACATTACCTGGGGAGGTTATGGAATTCCAGTTAATAGAAGTTCAAAGTATAAACTAAACAATTGTTATGGATAAAATAGAAGTATTTGATACAGACTCAGAGTAAAATGGTCCTCCTGTTGATCTTTCCAAGTCTGGATTTCTGATTGTAACAGAGGAGTCCATTTAATCATAGCACATCTTTTTTTTCATTCCATATAGTCTGAGATTCTATAGAACTACAGATCTATAACATACTACAGCTTTGGTCTGCTTCAGGCTTTTTGATGAAAAAAAGGAACAAGCATCTTCAGGCATTTATAGAAAAAAGGGTTATTTTGGGGGCATGGAAAAACTTCCACAAGAACTCAGGATAAGCAAAAATTTCATAGCTTTTACTCCAAGTGAAGGAAGAATGTCTTTGATCTTGCTTTCAGTAATATCAAGGTATAGCAGAATGTTTATATAAAACTACCAGCTCTCAAAGCACAACATAGTGCTTGCAATTTCAATTTTCTTCAGGAAGATGAGGGGGGGAGCAAAAGAGGACCATATGAAATAGACATTAGTCACTATACTTGCTGCAATCCTGGAAGGTTTTTTAAGAATACAGTGATGTACTACTAGCACAGCGCAGGTGCTAACATAAAATTGAATTGTTCACACTGAGCCCGCATCTGGAAGTGGTATGTACGGATGACTTAATTGTTATTGATTTTGGTTGGAATTATTGGATTAACCACCTATGAGAAAATGCTTTCTTTGTTCAGCAGAATTAAAAGAAGATCTTCATTTTGAAAGAATTTTCCTTTTCTGTTAAGAACTACAACCTTATAGACAAATCAATGAGAAAATAATGACACCCTTGATTCACTGAAATATACAACAATAATTTAAGGAAAAACAGTAGTGAAATGCTGTGCAATATCTGTTTCATATACTAGTTAACACAACCTCATCATCAAGACATTATTGCCTTGAGCACAAAAGAACTGTATTTGTCTGGTTTTGACCCTGCAAGTAAATTTAATGATCTTGTTATTCTTGAATCATTCAACTCATTGTGGAGTTGGAAGTGAACATTATTTCTATTATTTTTTTCTTCACAAACTTTTTTTTCCTCTGAAACCATTAAAAGCTTTTTAAGCACAAGGAGACCGATAAAACTGTCATGGTCTTTCCCAATGCTCTCCTCTATGTTAACATGCAACAAGAGATGTCAGAAGACTACAGCTCAATCTTCTAGCTGTCTAGCTCTAACTGTCTTCTATTTGTAAACACTCAGGTTAATAAAAACGTATGCATTTAAGGTCACTTTCCAAACAAATATGTTTCATCCTATTTGAAAGGCTAGTTTTAATGGTTTGTTTCTAATTGAACAAAATATATTGTTTACATTCTATAGATCGGATTTGTACTCAAACAGACTGGAAATACTTGCATAAAAGGGTTAGAGGATCAATAAAGCCAGAAGGTTAATTCTTTGGTGTGATCAGGAAACCCTATTGGTGTCACATTCTCCTGATTAAAACGGTATCTGTGACAGGCCTGGAGATGTGTGGTTTGGGGCACTGTGTTTTTATTATCTTCATTTTCAAACCTCACTCCCTTGGACAGATTGATTTCTGTTGCTAATGTGCACAGCAGCACAATAAACACACATAAAAATAGATCATGAAAGCAACAAGTATTTCAGTATTAAGCAACTATCACAGTTTGGAAAAGTTCTGAAAAGATTTCATATAAGGATTAATCTAAGCACAAAACTACAACAGTTTGCTTATGGTATGGCTAAAACATCTATCATCGTGTTGACTACATACAAATGAATGCATATGATATGTAAATCCGTATTTATTAACACATAATACAGGATTGTGCAATATTTTTTTTTGGATGACCTTGGACATAGAGGCACAGTGAAGGTAAAGTAATTGCAGATTTAGACATTACATCAGAAAGCATTAACACAAGAAAGGTCAATTAAGGTTACACATTTTTTCCTTAATGACAGTACAGGCAGGCTTAAGTATTCATTACGCTGTAATATTACGTTGTCGTATCAGGGCTCTTTGTTATTCTCTAAAGAGGAAAACAATTTCCCTATTTTAAATCAGCAGTTGTTAGTGAACCGTGATCAGACAGTTGTAACCAAATACTTCTCTGTTTTGTTTGTTTCTTTAACAAAACTGCCTTTGAAAGGTGCTGGCTAATCTGATAGAGACTTTCAGTAATTCAGTGTAAAAAACATACACATGTTGTATGAGCAGCATTAAAAAGCTCCAGCCATTCATTAATGAAAAGATTTCAGATCTTCCCCTAAACTTTCAACTCTCGATTGCATGGCAACTATTAGAGTAGTCCATACCGATGCTTCACAGGTGAAATGCATTCACCTGTATACACTAGAAGATATCTGCCATGTGAAAGAGTCTAGTCTCATGCTCTGCTGGGACCAGATTTAATCCCTTTTACAAACTAATCAATCTCTCTTTTAAAAACTTATTGCATAACTGAAGAAACAAGGGTCAAAAATGGAAGATCAATGAAACTAATGAATGTTTGTTAAAAGACAAGACAAGTCCTGGACAAAGAAACCTCAATATTGCAGCTTCTGTCTGAGTCTAAAGTAATGGATGTGCAAAGTAAGTATCAACAGTACTTCAGTAACAACATATGTTGCCTATTTTTTGTTTGTTTGTTTTATTTCATTTTCTCTTCTGCATTAGAGATTGTGTTAGATTTTTCAGTTTCATGCTTTGCTTTTGCCACAGAAGCCAAGCCACGTGGGAACTCCTATGCTGATCCTCTGCAAGCAAAAAGCTGTTTTAAAGCCAGGTCAGATTTCTTTCTTTTTTCTTTTTTTTTTTCTTTGCAAATAGAATATTATAATATATAATGTTATATTATATTATTATATTCCTGGCTTCCCAATTAAGCTCAAGTCAACTAAAAAGTTTTCTTCTTCTAAATGTGAAGAGCAGAAAGTAAATTCCTAGCACTAGGGAGCTGTGTGACTTTTCTGTGATCTCTTATTTAATCAGTAGGATTCATCACAGACAGCAATTTTGTTTCTGTAATGAAAAAATAAAATGATTTTTTTTCTCTTATGGGATGCAGTCTGGCTGCTCTTCTCTCCTGCTTCATCCCTGTATAAATATTCATATCAGAGAACATACAGTATTTTAAAATATGTACTCTATATTAGTTATTCAGTACAATCATGTAACACTTGAAAAATAACCACATTCTTTGATGAGGACTGTGAACCACAAAGACATCTAATGTGTAATACGTAAAAGTGTTTTTGGGAACGTAATATCAGAAGTCTAAATTTCTACGCATACTCTGGACTGAATGTTGTTGACCTATGAAGTTGAAGAAGAAATACTGCAACATCTACATTGCCACAGCTTATATTTTGGAAGTAACACATCAGCAAGGCATCACTATATTAATGAATGTTTTGCAGCTGCAGTATTATAACCAAGGAGGCAAGAAATAAGTCATAAAGAAACATAGCTGAATAAGGATATCTCTATCAGTGAACTTTTAGTGAAGTATGGATCTAGTGCTTCAGTGCCTTATATATATTTATATATGTTTAAGAACTAGGCAATATTCAAATTCCACTTATTCATTATATTTTATATATCTTCAAAAACATACTCATGTATGGACATATGGACAAATAGTTTTAAAAATTCCATTTCTTCAAAATACAGAACTGAATCTCTGTTCAGGGATAATACTATTCAGATAAAAATTGCTAATTTGATATGGATATATGTATATATTATTTTACTTTTCTCTGAAAACTATATCTTTCTTTCAGGTTGATCTTGAAACCATATTGAAAGGCAGTGGTGGGTTGGGGAATGAGAGGAGACAGTAAAAAAAGGATAGAAGAAAGAAACTGTTATGATATTGTTATGAAAATTTGGACATGCTGAGATAAAAAGACAGTTTTCCATTTGAAAATGAAAGTATTTTAGGGTTACCAGGTTCTCCAGAACCTGGATTATGTTTGGTCCACACATCTTGGATGCCTATGCTCATGTACTCACCTGCTTTTTTATTCCAGATCAAGGTGAGACAAAAGCACATACTTTAACCTTTATACTTTAATCCCCTTTCTCTGGGGACAAAAAAAAAAAAAAAAGATTTTTTTCCAAAGAAAAAAAAAGTAGAATCCAATCCCTATGGCTTGTCCTAAAGGTATTGTGATGTGTTGACAACTTCAGGTAATCCAAGTACTTCAGAGAGCATCTATTATTCACTGAGCATTTATATGATGAGCATAAGGTTTCTAGCTTGTCATCTGTATCTAAACGCACAGTGCTAAAGGCATCCTTTTGGAATGTGACTTTCTGCCCTGGCTGAAGCAATGCCTTACTGTCATTTAAAAGACGTTATTGCTCACCTACCTCAGGAGGTCGGGTGATAACCCCAACCTCTGACCTGCTGCGCGCCGATATACTCATTGCCTGACACAACCACATCCTCTGGTGCGCTGGGGAAAGGACCAGTGCTGGGGCACATCTGAATTTTCATGATAGGACACACTGAAGGGCTACAGGCTCATCACCACCAGCACTTGTCCTTTCAGTGGCTTCCTTTCTGCTTTTCTTCTTCCCATTTCCCATACTTCCTCCTGTCCTGCTTGAAACTGTCTTCTCTGAACCCTCATCTCACTTTTCCTGGGTAAGAAACCAAACATCAATCACACTGGGCATCTCCCTTTAAAGACTGGATAATTTATCAAACACCAGACCATCACTATTTCAAAACTGGCCTCACTTCCTGAATGTGAATTGCTCTATTTATATCTGATTATCTCAGGTATTTTACATCTAACACATTCCAGTAAGAATTCTCTTGTAAGAATTCCAGTAAGAATTCTCAGCAAAAAAGCCACTGGCAACAGTGAATAAAGGATCACTGCCACAGTGTCACTTCCTCACTGCAGCAAATGAGAGTTTTGGAAATTTTCTTTTCAACAGCTACCTGGAACTTGAAAAATTATTTGTATTTACAAAGTTAAACTTAAAAAACTTCATTTATTTGCACATGAAACACACGTCTGTTTCTCTACGGTGTTCTGTTCTCTACTGTTTAAGCTTTTTACATAGAAGGTAAAACTTAATGCCACATGGAATAGCTAATAATATAGCTAATGTATTAGCTTTGTATTTTAAGATTTTAAGATATTTATATTTTAAGACTTTTATTTGCTTTTTAATAAGTTATTGAATAAGTTATAGATCATCAGGTTTTTATTCTTGTACATGGCTCTGTTGGTTCCTATTGCTGAAATGAGTTTTATCCATAATCATTGAGAAATTTCTAATGGTAATAGTAATATATTTTTTATAACTACTAACATATGAAATAGTTTATATCTTGTAATATTTTACTAACATATAAAAATAGCACGCTTTCTCATGTTTCAAGTGAGCAATTAACTAAAAAGCTCTTTTGGATAGTTAACAAAATACTTCTGTAAGTGCCTTATGCCTTCCTATTTTTAACTTATTTTCTGCTTTTCTGCTGCCATTTCATGAAGAATAAAAAATAAATGTTCTGTCCTGGGCAAGTTAGAGAAATTTGCAAAAGCTGATTTCAATTTGTTTAATAATTTTACACTTTTCCTGCTTATCAAGTGCTGAATAAACAAAAAAGTCACAGATGTATAAAGGCACATGTACAACTCAAAAGCAGAAGTTTCAAAAACACAGAGAAATGTATATCATTAATAATAATCTATAATTTTTGGAGCCAAAGCTTTTATGTTGTATGGCCTCTTTATTTCTCCTTGTGACTAGATTCTCCCATTAGAATGAAAACCATTTATCATCCTCAATGTACAGATAATATGATGACTGATGGCTTTGCAACCAGCTGTATAATAGACAAATATATGAGTTTTTAAATATTTTTAGGACACACACCATGCACCTGTGCTTGTTTTAAACCTTTTAACATTCACATTATAAGTGTTCCCATGTAACAGTGGGCCACTGGACCTTCTTCTCATCAAAATGTACATGTTTTAAATAGCAGTCTAGCAGACAGCATTTTTTTTCTTATTTTTTTTTCTATTGGTATTTTTATAGTACACTGGAGAAGCATCTCTATAGATGTAATTATTTTGTTTCCAAAACAGATGCAAAGCATCATCTTTTCAATGAGTATGTTTATTAATATGTTCCATGTTATTAAAACTAAACATATTTCTATTTATTAAACAACAGAAAAATCCTCACTGGCTAGGAGAGTTATGAGTTATATTTCCTTCTCACCTCACTTTTTCAGTTGATTTCTGTTACCTATAGTACACTCACGAACAGCTACAAGGGCTGAATGAAGACAGTGAAGTGAAGGTTGTGGTTCGTACAAGTCAGCCATAACTCTCGCCCCAGGAAAGGAC
The DNA here is from genome assembly GCF_000705375.1 of Tinamus guttatus. Next base: position 432,381 of record NW_010576767.1, read on the forward strand.
TATAGATAACTCATGCTTAATTATGAAGAAGAGGAAAGAGGACATATGCCTACACTTAAGGAACTTTGCCATTTTCACAAGGATCAAGTGCCTGGAGAGAAAACAATAATGTAGAAAAGAGGGCAAACTACCTATCATATTTGTCACATCTTTCAAATCCAAAAGAGGAACCCAGAGATGAATGATCTAATTACAAGGGAGTGTCCCACTAGAGCCAAAATGTGTGCCATAGTCTGATATATCTTGAGCTCTGGGGGATAAAAAAGCCAGGATATCCATATCCTGGTCTCCTTCCATTTTATCCATTGCACTCTCAAAACTTTTTAAGGAGAAAATTAAAAGTGGGAAATTAGAACTGTAGAATAATAATAAGCAAAGCCGATGGTGAGTAACTCCCTTCCCCTCTTCCTTCTTTCTTTATTTATTTAACTCAAGTTCAGTAGCACCTGATCAGGAGAGGCAAAGTGATTTCTTTTTGCAGTAATATCAAGACTTGCACTTTTTTATTTGTTTTACTGAATTTTGCTGCATACTTACCTCAAAACCTCCTGATTCTTTATGTATTTTTAAATATTTCCTTTATTTGAGGATTTCTTCATGTCTTCCAGCTTTTTGGGTTGAGAGGGAATGATTAGTCTTTCTTACAAGATGGCAAACGCTACTTACAGAGTTGCACATTTTGCCATTGACTAATAGCTTAAACTTCACTGTGACATTGTCTAGTGCATCCCTTTCTCACCAGCTGTGTCACTGATTTGGACTAACAGTTACAAGGAGCAAGTGACCTGGGGGGTCTCCCATGTGGCAGAAAGTTCTCATTGGCCCTACCTTAGTTGCAACAAGATCTACTTGAAATAATATTTTGACACAAATATATCCCCAAAAGAATGCATTGTACAAGAACTCCTTGAAATTCTTTCAACTCAGTAAAAACATGACTTTCAAAACTTTCACTTAAGGACTCAGAAATCTCTCACACATCTTTTGTTGCTCCTGCCAACAAAGACATTTGGGAGAGAGGAAAATAGTATACTGAACATCATGTTTATCCCTCTAGGAGGTGACTCAGCCGCTCTGTTGTTCAGTCCAGTGACAGTATAGCTACACTCAACAAGACTTTGAAAAGTAGTTATTGCCCAAAATCCTCCAGATAGGAAGTGGCTGGTGTGCTCTCTTACAACATGATGAAACAGGGAGATGGCTTTCTCCAGAGTTTGGGCTGAGATGACTCTGCCACCTCCAAGCACAGATATCTTAGTACATAAGTTTGCAGGATGGAAAGATAACTTTGATATCAAGGGACTACTTACTGCTACTGAATCCTCTTATCAAAAGGTCATGGTGGGTGGTTAGCATGTTTGTAGAATACCAGCCTTATATCTTGCAGCTTGACTTGAGGTCTGTGGACCTATGACTTCAATCCCTTACCCCAAAATTGAGGTTCCTTCTTAACTCTCACCAACAGCTTCTTGAATTACTATTTATGGAGAAGATGAACAAAAGTGAAGATGAGAGAAAGCGGGAATGTGAGAATCTACTACATTCATACATTTCCAGATAAAATGGCCATATAGCTTTACCAGGACAGTGATATCTCAGGGCTGTAAATATTTTCCTATCCTTTTCCTGCAGTTACTATGCTGTGTCTCAGTCCCTTCCACTAGTTTTGAGAGTTTAATTTGAAAGGGACTGTGAATCCAAATGAGACTGTACCATCCAAAATATTTCACAGTGAAGGTCCTTCATCCCTAAAATCAAGGATTAACAAGTGAAATACCTGTACAATAATTCAGCAAGGAATGCTTAAATAATTCAGCTAAAGGATGGTATACTGCAATGATACTGATGAGACATTATTCCACTAAGCAGACTGATTTATTAGAAAATAACAAACAAATGACCATGCCTTTTCTCTGCTCCTTTGTACAGAGCTTCTCTCATAAAGTGTAACGCAGCCTCAGGCCAGCATTATACAGAAACTGCTTTCTTTACAGAGGCACCAATGGCATTTAAATTGAATTCAGGGTGTTAGTTTTTAGAAAATTATTTAACAATTTTATAATATAGAATCATAAAGAACAGAACAATATAGCATTTACTGCCATTAGGTCAGCTTTCTACTCATTGGGACAGGCATAGGGTAAGGGGTCCCTTCTGCAAGGAATACGCTCAATATACATATTACTAAGATGCTGTGTCCCTAAAATATAATTTCTAGAATACTGAGCATTAATTGGCATACTTTTTTTTAACTGTCAGCCCTATACACATAAAAATATTTATAGCAAGGTGGACAGCATAATGCAAGATACTAAAGTGAGAAGAAACTTCAAAGAATGCTACATGAAAAAGGCCAAACTCCAAACACAAAACCCTGCCTCTGGGGCACAATGGTTTTTCAGATCTTTGTGCAGAGAAACGATAAGGCAGGAAAAGTATCCAGATATTGAAAGCATGGAAAGAACATGAAAGAGGAAGTTAATTTTGTCTTCAAGATTATTCAGAGGGCAGCACCAGATTGTGTACTCCACACCTACCCTAACCTATTTGGAAGACATACCAAGACTTATTGAGCTTTAAAAACACTATAAAAAAATCTCTCAGATTTCTCAGATCGAAGACAGCTTTATTCATTGATAAAGGTCTACGTTCAATTTATCTTTTTTAAAACCTAAATTAAATATATCATTAATTAATGATATATTAATGGCATATTTGTAATACCATAATTATCTGAAGCCTGATAAAAGATCTGGATTTCAGAGAAGGATGAATTCACCCTTCTAAATCATTAACATTACAGAATCCTGTCACAACTCCATTCCTCCTTACATCTTTCCCACCCACTCGATCTTCTTGACTTTCATCCTAATTAAAAATATGTTCTAATACGACTACAAAGAGAAAGTAATATATGAAGAAAACTGGTTAAAATTAAGTTTTTATAATGATCTTTATAGCCTCTGGACGTCAATTCACTAAACAGAAAAATATTTAAATACAAAAGCTCAAAAAAAGCATTCTCCATATCAGTGTTACTATGACAGAGGAGTCACTAGGGAAACACTATGACACTAGGGAAATGACAATCATAATAATTCCCCTTTGGCCAGGATTTGAGACCCTGTGGACACTGAGTTCTATATATACTGACAACTCTTGACTGAGATTATATTCTATGTTTTAAGATTTTAATAATGTTAGTTACTAAACTAGTTACTAGTTACTAAAATTCACTAGCAATAGTTAATTTTTGTTGTTGTTGTTAAAGGTGTTTTGTGATTTAATATCTACCACATTTTTTTCTCTTAATTGAGTCACACAGTACCCAATTTGATAACGCAGCATTATCTCTTATGCTGTTAGTTTAATGATTGATTGCCATTACCTCCTCAAAAAAGTGAAGCTACTGCTAAGATGAGTTTTGTATAGTCCTGTACACTCATTTCTTTTTCTGCCAGTTTATGATGCAAAATACTGTATGCTAAAAATAACTTTGGACAAATTCAGGCACATTTGTAAGTTTACTAGCTTACTTTAAATTAAAACTAAGATATACAATGTTTAATTTTTAAGTAACTAACTCCTCATCTTTCCTTCCTCCTCCAAGGTAAACAAATTGTCTTTCAGCAAAAATATCCAGCATGCACACTAGGAACAATTTCAGTAAACCTATTCAGCATGGTGTTATTTGGAGCTCACTCTTTTTGGATCTTCTCTGTTGGATCTGATTGTCTATAAATATATGCTGTATTACGGACAATATGAAAACTGTCCTGCAAGGAGATTAATGCTTGGATTAGTCTATGCCTAATGCAACAATTTAGAGACAAGCCAATAATTCAGACCATTTTTATCTTTAGTTAGATGCAGTGATGATTAGTAGTTAGCTTAATTATACTTTCACTATATAGAATTTCAGCTCCATGGGAGTTTAAAGAGCTTTAGTTAATCCATTACAAAATAATGAAAAGCCTAAAAACAAAATAAATTTCTCAAAATCACATTTAAATTTAATTACAAACAACCTAATTAACAAGGTAACTACGAACAACCTACTAACAAGGTAAACTTGTGCATTCTCTGCAAATTTGTTTTAGATTCCGATTTTAAATGCTAACTTTTGGGGGGGAATGATATCCAGTTGAATCCTGATTGTTACTGACACTTATGCTTAAAACATCTGAGAATCGGTCCAATAATTTATATTACAATCATGAAAAATCCCTGATAAACATTAGATTATTTTCTAGCATCTATACATAATTGTTATGCCAAAATATGCATGCGCATACAGCACTTAGGCAAAGCCTGTTTTGTGTTTCTGATAAAATGAAAACAGACTACCATTTCAAGGTTGATCATGTTGATTAAAAATATCTCTGCTTTTGTTATAGTACTCCCAAGAAGAAATTTTGCAAAGACTCTCCTAACTCTCTGCCCATCCCAATACACTGCCAAGCAGTATGAAAACAGGAGGCTTGTCCCATGGCAAGCTCTTAGGTAGCTGTAGTTCAGTGATAAGCTTTCCTAACATGTACACTCTTCACTGAAAAACAATGTATACAGGCCTTCACTTCTGTTGAACTTCATGAAGTTCCCGTCAGCCCATTTCTCTGTGGTGCCCAGGTGTATCTGAACAGCATCCCTGGGCTCTAATGTATCAGCCACCCCAAATCATCAGTGTGGTGTCATCTGCAAGCTTGCTGAGGGTGTTCTCCATCCCATCATGCCGATCAAAAGTAAATTTAAAAAACCCCAAAAAACTCTATTTATCTCTGAAGTGAACCACTGGTAACCTAGTACCGAATAGGCTTTGTGTCTCTGTTCACAACCATTTGAGTCTGGCAGTCCTTTCGGTTTTCCACCCACCTTGTGGTTCACTTATCCAGACCTTATCTCAGCAGCTTAGATATACACTTATGCAACAGAAAACTGTGCTGAGATACTTGTACCCTGTGTGTTTTTCTACACTACTCTTCTAAAATGTGACCCTCTAATGCATTTTCTTCCTAATACTAAAATGCTGTGGAAATCACATTACCTCAGTATAAGAAAATCTTCAGAAAATTCAATAGGAAAAGAATCAAATGTACAAGTCCTATTCTGGAACAATCCAAATATTTCTTATGCTTGAATTACAATTCAGTAATGCTAATAAAAAAAAATAAATTAATGGATGATTTTAATAGCTGTGCTGATCAAAACTGATGTAAAATTTTTTTAAATAACCATTAGTAGCACTACTACTGCACTGTGTTCTGCCACACATCACTCTTTTGTCACCCTGCATTGTATACATCACTTCATCTGCCAGTTCTCTTACAGCACTGCCACAAAAAGTCTGACATTTAGCCCTTTCTGCTTAGCTTTTGTCAGTCAACCCTATTCCCTGTCTGAACTTCCCAATGTACTTGCAAATAGTTGGGTAACGTCAGGCAGACCACAGTTGTGAGATTGACTGTTTCGTTCCCTCCAGGAAGCGTGCAATTGTGCCAAGTGCAACTGTTTGCCTACTTGTCTTATAGCCTATCTATCACTTGCTTGGTATGGGGCGACCTGAAAACTGCCAGATAATGGTTAGGCTGGGGCATTTGTATCACCTCTGGGAAAACACCTGTCAGCTGCTATGTACAGCCCAAAGTTCAGCAAGCAAGACAACAAACAAGGTAATAGAATCAACAGAAGAAAACTAGTTTACAGCTGTCAGAAAGCAGGTTGGCCAGAAACCATCACTATCCATGCCAATCAGTGTCTCAATTGGCAGTTGTTTAGTGTTTGGACTGTTTAGATGCATCTCTCTGATAGACTGGGATATGTTCTCTAAGTAGCATGACTTCAATCACATTTTTTGCTGCTGTATTTGTAGATCTGTTTCCAAGAATGGACGGCTCAGAAATGACAAAGCACTACTGACAGTCTGAAAATACTAATAAGCAGATGGATATTTTACTACCTGCAATGCAGAGTATTCTATCTTCTCTAGAAAAGTGAAGAGAAAATTCTTTAAGCTAAAGCAAAAGACAGGTTGATTAAAACAAATAGAACCAGTAAAGGCTATATATTCATAGAATTCATAAAATTAGAATATTGCTTTCTTGGGATAGGAAAAAAATTAGAATTTAAACAATCTTTTTAATATACTTTTTTTTTGTATTAAAAAGCCTAAATCAATAATGCATAACTGATATGCAGAAGAACTGAAAAAGTTTTGATTTTAATTAAATTACTTAAGTTAAAATTCGAGCAGTGTTCTTTCTTTGCAGAAGATTCCCTACAAGAAAAGCTTATTTACTGGCCATGATAATTCATGAAGACCACTTATCAAAGAATAAAACCTTCTCGCTAAATAATATACAAAATTATTTTCTGCCTGAGTTTGTCAACGTATTTGACTGGACGATAGGAACAAACAATACAGTTGTCCTTACATCTATGGCTTGACATGTATTAAGGACATGCAAAAAGCAAATGAGAGACAGCCTCTTTCCCAGAGCCATCCTACTGGGGAAGCAGTGAGGATTATAAATATAACTTAAGACACCAGTATCAAGTTGATAAAACTACTTTGCATAACAGCCACAATCTGGAGTACAACACTTAGCCAGATGCTGAAGAAGCATGGATAATGACAGTAAAAATGGGTTGCTAATAAGATGAATGTGGACTTTTCTGACAAATGAGCTATTAGGATGCAGTAAACTTGCAGCAGGTGAAGGTTTTCTGGCGGGATTTAACCATGAAGGTAATCTGAGTGCTTTGTAGAGTGCAAGATGCTGTTTTGTGTGCTTTCTACAACATCATGCCCCCTCTTCTCCATCCTATGCCTCTTCAAGAAAAGAATTCAAGTTACCAATCTTAAAAAGAAATCCCTCTTTCCTCTCCCCCACCCCCCACCCCGCTATAAATTTCAGGCCTTCTTGTCTTACTGATTTCAGTTTCTTGAAATTACTGAACAGTTTTTCTGACTGCAGCTCCATTCAGCACACTAGCAAGGTTTTAGAATGAATCCCCTGACTGTCCCCATTTACTAGGTGTGGTCTCAGTTGACATACTGGCTTTAGTTCATGCTAGCTAGATCCCTTCTGGAGGAAGCTAAACTGGAAGTTCAACTCCAAGTACACACCAAATGCTCTCCAACACCTAACGAGGACAGAGGACGAACCAGATGATGACAGCTTCAAATCAGGTATTGTCAATGTCAAACTAAATCTTGACCTTGAGTAAACATCCCAAACACACACAACAAAAATGTAGAGATGTTAGTGCCAACTGCTTTGATTACTGATCAATTCCTTTTGTACTAAACTACTGCCTAATATAGACAAAACTCCAATACACACACACAGAGAAGAATTCCTCTTCTGAAGTTTTATTTGGAGTCATAGTTAAAAGACTGTGAGGTACAGAAGGCTTTGGAAAAACTTCTGAAAGTTGGGAAATTTTCTTCCTTGTGCCTACTAAAACAGACATTTCTTTAGATATTATCACTAAAATGATGGTAACTGGCATTTCCTTAAATATTGCATTTAAGATTCAAAACCAAATAGATTTCAGTAATTGGCACCTTGAACACTTGTTCATGGGCCACGTAGCTACTCATCCCTATGAGCAACTTCCTCTGCATGATTTTGATTTGGTTTAAGACTTCCCAGGAGCAATACACAAAACGATTTCATCCACCAGGCAAAAAGATGCCTAAGGTTATTTTGGGTTGAGTAGTCTTCTACATCTGATGTAGGAGCTTACTACGTTGAAAACTGAGAGGATGATTAGATTCTTAGTAGACTTCTTTAGAGCATCAGAATACAGAAAGGTTACTTACCTTCATGTAACAAAAAAAACTTACACTTACACACATATTCATGTTGTGGTTTGTACAATGTGACACCCTGGGAGAGTTTTTGTTGTGGTACATATCCCTTCTATACATTCCAAAAGCAGATTTTGTAAAGAGTGAGTAAAACTCCATCCATTGGCCGTCTGTTCCAATATTTGCCTAGTAGGACTCTATTCCAAAAAGTAACATAGATGAATTGACTGTAAATACCATCTTATTGAAAGAATAGGAAAAAAACAAAAGTACCACTTCTGTATGTTCCCAAATTTAAGACCATTTGTAATAGCAATATAAGTTTGAGTGTGAGATATTGAATTTTCAAGGCCTCAGACTGTTAGACTTGCTCTATGTGCACTTGTCTTGACCTTCCTGCAGCTTTGTTTTTATTCAATTTATCTGTAACACCACTTTCCTCCTGACCATATGGCTATGGCTAATTTGCTTTACTTTTGCTTTTTTTTTTTTTTTTTTTGTATGTACAATATGTTTTGTACAGTTAGAGTAGTTACTTTGTGTAAATGAGATACCTAAGACTCTAACACAATGATATAGCATTAGTAAATTCAAGCCTGACCAGAAAACAGATACCTTGAAAAGAAAAGACGCAAAATGTGCCAAAGAGAAGTACAGGCATGGGAGGACAAGAGATAGGACGCAAGCTCGGCACAGGTCAACACCATGGTCAACACGGTAGACCACTTTGGCTAAAAAGATTCCACATGAAGAAATTGCAAAGATGTGCATTGTAATCCCTAAATATGTCTATGGACAATCACAGAAAGGAGAGAAAACTCTCAAAGCTTTGGCGTCTGCAGATTCTGAGGGGCCCATAGTGCATTGTGCTTATTTTTGTTATTTTTCCTTTAAAATGCACCAAATAAATATGCCTTACAATGTAGTATAAGAAAATAACAACAAGAAACCTCTGGCATATAAGAAAAGCCGACTGGAAATGACTGCAGAAACACACATTATAAGATGGAGAGGAGAGTTTCAAGACCCCGTTCCCTAGGCAACACTAATACTTGCTTTGGGGAGCAATACAGCGGTGCTACTAGAAGCTGCTGAACAACCTCGAATCTGGAAGCATTTGACACCCCTGCATTTTCTTTTCCTTTGTCTATCAAAGAATTTGATGTATTTCTGTCTGGAACCAAGTCAGCATGTTTCAGACTGCAGAACTCACTTTCACCTTCCCTCCAACATTAATCTACACAGCCTGTCACAAATTTTCCTATCAGCATCCAAGACTGATTAATGGGAAGGAGCAGATGTCCAAGTCTGTATCTATCAGTGCAGGTTGTTTTCTCTGTTATTTACCTGCTCGACATGAGTGACCCGTCCCCGCCATGGAGAGCCCAGCACTAGAAACACGCGCCCATTATTGACCGAGTTGTCCACCTCCACCTGCGTGCTAAGTGCACATCCACTGCTGCAGCTGTGATGTGATAGCTAATTATAGACCCAGGCTAACATCTGAACAGCACAGAAAAAAATACCATCATGATAAAGGGTGATGGGTTCCAATAATCTCGTGATAAGAGATTCAGATCACCCTTTCTCTTTTAGAAATACAATATATCTTGTATACATAGGTACATGTTTTTCAGTCTAAGTTGTGCTAGAAGTCCCATGTACTCGTGCTTAGTTTATACCTTTAAATATACCAAAACTGAAAATTTATTGTAAATGATGGATGAAATTTGTCAGGAAAATCAGAAAGTGGCAGATCTTTCCAGATCAAGGACAGGAAAGTAGCAGGAGGAAACAATATTGTTGAAGCAAATATATTTGATTATACTCACGTAAAACAAAATGATCAACATGATGTGGCAAGTTTCAGTTTTTGACCTTTGCTTTTCTGTCTGCTCAAGGCCAACAGAGCTCAGGAGATATTAAAGAAGACTAGAATGACTAACTCTAATGAGCACAATTCCTATTGTGAGCAATCTCTGGAAAATATTTTTTATTTAACAACAACAAAAGAAATTTGCATCTCTTGTTTCAGATTGGGTATGTCATGTTGAACTCACAAGCAAGCTGCTAGAGTAACAACACATTCTTCTGATTTCAGCAGCATAAACAGCATGCCAGAAGTATGTAAACTGCTAATCTGTGAACTTTTTGCAGTTAAGATCCATGTGTGAAAGAAGAGTTTGGGAGCATACAATCTTCTCCTAAAAAGCAAGGACAGATCAAGCCCTTAAGGAAGTGGTTAGGGAGCGCCATTAAGAAAACAACTCCACTTCCTTACTACAGAGAATATTGATTGATTAACAAACTAGAGGAACACTGCTTCATAAATTAAAAATAGATTGACTGTAACTTTCAAATCAAAGTTTTCAAAGCTCTTGGCAGACCAAAGAAGCAGAAATCTACCTCATCACACCAGATCCAAACATAATTTTGCAAAATATTCCAAATATACATGGTAGTTTCTTGAAAATTTGTGAAGTAGAGCCTGACTTACTGAGATCAATGCATAGTCATGTATCCCAAGTGTCAATAGTGTTTCCAAGACTTTTCCACTTACTCGTCAGTGGTCTGGATGGTGCTACAGAATCCACTCTTAGCAAGTTTGCTGATAATACAAAACCAGGAGGAGTGGTTGATGTAGCAGGGGACTGTGGTATAGATTCAGAGGGATCTCAACAGCCTGGAGAGAAGAGCAGAAAGGTTCAACAAAGAGAAGCGCACCTAGGCAGGAATAACCCATGCACCAGTACAGACTGTGAGCTGACCTGTTACAAAGCAGCTCTGCAGAGAAAGGCCTGGGAGTCCTCATGAAAAACAAGGTGACCATGAGATAGACATGTGCACCTATGGCCAAGAAGGCCAGTAACATCTAGGTTGCATCAGGCAGAACATTTACAGTAGGTCAAGGGAGGTAATCATCCCCTCTCTACTCAGCCCTGGTGAGGCCACCATCTGGAGCATTCTGTCCGGTTCTGGGCTCCGCTGAACAAGAGAAACATGGAGCTATTAGAGAGAGAGGCCAGCAAGGGCTACTAAGATGATTAAGGGGCTAGAGCATTACTTCTGTGAGGAATGGCTGAGAGCTGGGGCTGTTCAGCCTGGAGAAGAGAGAGGAGGGAATATTATCAAAATTTTTAAATATCTGAAGGGAGGTGTGTGAAAAGCGTGGGGCTGGATTACCTAGTGACATGAGAGGCAACGAGTACAAGACGAAACACAGGAGGTTCCATCTGAATTTACAGAAGAACTTTACTGTGAGGGTGACTGAGCACTGGAAAAGGTTTCCATAGAGTTTGTGGAATCTCCATCTTTGGGAATATTCAAAAGTTATTTGGACACTGTCCTGGGCAACGTGCTTTAAGTGAAGTAGCTTGAGCACAGGAGTTAGTCAAACTTCAGGATACCAGAGTTTCCTCAACCATTCAGTGATGCTTAGATTTTTTACCAATAGCTAGGTTATCAAAGAAGATAATCATGCAAAGGGAAAGTAACTCATGATTGAGTCCACTCTCATTGAAAAAATATGACTGTATGAGGAAAATAAATCATTCAGTCTGAAAAGAATATGTAAGAAAAATCTGATAACAGCCTTTAGATACCAGATGACTGTTGCAGAGAATAGGAGTAATTATTTTTTCGTGTTCATGGTGGACAGGGAAAGAAATCAAGAGTTCAAACCACAGGCAAGAAGACTCAGAGGAGTCAGCAGAAATAGCTTCTAACTGTAAAGATAACAAAACACTGCAATAGTTCATCCACGTAGATTTTGGAATCCTTTTCCTTTCCCAAGACAAATCTTTAAGACTATTTTGAAGTGACCTAAAAATTGCTCTCAGGAGTGACCCTGACAAATACATCAGAAGGAATATCAAGTTTTGTTTGGCTTTTACATTCCTCAGCCTCCATCAACTACTGCTGTTATTACAGGAAAAGAAAAGAAGTTTAGGAAGAAAGACCAAAGACTTGTGGCATTGCTTTTACTTATTAATCCTTAGCTGCCTTTTCTGGTCAATATGATCAATACAGCCTGGTTTAAATTTCTTGTGCAGCAAAGAAAATTTGATGGCCATGAATCAGTAGCCAAGGAAGCTAACCGGTTAAGTTGTGTGTCCTGAACCCATGTCCATCCTCATTAGTGCATACTCTGAGTAAGGAAACCCCATTCTTGGATCTGGAATTGTTTATAGAAAAAAACTGTGGCCATTTGTTTAATAGTTCAAATTCTATCTTTCCAAACAGAGCCAGTGGTTCATGGAAAATCCCTACCACAGAAAATGCTGATTTGCTTCTTTCTTCTTTCTTCTTCTTCTTCTTCTTTCTTCTTCTTCTTTTTTTTTTTTTTTTCCCAATTAGGAAAGGCAGAATATTGTTTCGCCCTAATCCATATTTTAATGTTTTTAGGAAGAGGTTTTTAGTTCACCAGAGGAGCTGGTTCGGACAAAGAGTTACCTCCATTTGCTAGCTGTTTTGGTATTACCCGAAAATATAGGATGTGCAAACTTTTGTGGAAGTCCAAGTTTTCTGGTAAAAAATGCTTCACAGTATCAGATATTTCACCTCATTTGGTTTCATAAGTCTGATTAAGAAAGTTTCTTCTGCTGTGCTGGGAATAAGTTTTTCTCTTACTTCATGGAGCTAAGACTGTGTTTAATACTACTTGTTATGCATCTGCACTATCAGGCATATATAGAGCAACATTACATGATTTTCAAGACAAGACTTTGTGACTTTATAGTCAGGATTTCCCCGTTCATCTCAGCAGGGGTAAGTAGAGCTGAGCAGCAAGGCTTCCTCCTGTTGGAAAAAGAAAGCACTCATCCATCTCTAATACAGCAATATCATGCCTGTAAAATATTTAATGCAATGCAGGACACCTGTGATACATGGTGTTGATGAGGTCTGCAAGCAGCAAGTGATTTTTTAAAATGACCTTTCTTTATAATTGATTTGCTGCTCATTTGGACAGACATCCAATATCTAATTCATCTGTTTTTCAGTCAATTGATAATGAGCCTGCTCTCCTTCAGAAGTTCCAGTGTGATTCGGAGTTAACTAATAGGCACAACAGTATTACCTTAGTTTGGAAATATTCTAAAGTAAAGTACCCAGTCATCATTAATTCATGTAGTTTTCAGTGTAACATTAATCATGATAAATTAGTTTACTGTTATGTGTGATACATAATTTACAAGAATTTCTCAGTAATTTTACAATTAAAATGAAATTGTATTATAATTTTACATAGGATCTAATTTCTATTTCAAGGGACCTTCATTACATTTTTTGCATAAATATAAGGAGATAAGCAAAATTCTGCATTTAAAATACGGTGTAAGCAGTTCTTCTGCTAGGGAAGGATAATCAAGTTCCAAGAAGAGCTATCAGGGAAACACCCTCTTGAAGCTAATTCTGTAGTAAAAAAAAATGATGAGGGGAAAAAAAAATAAAAACAAAACCAAAGAGAACTTGAGGAAGCTTTTCTGGTGGTAGTATCTATTGAATGCACCATTATTACATGTTTTGCAGCATACTGCTCTCTAACTCTGGGGTGTAGGAAGAAAGGTGAAACAATAAGCAAATTACAATATAGTAATATTATAGCAATAATTTGTTACCAAATATTTCAATTAACATGAAGTTAAATATAGAGCTTTTGATTACCCTAAGTAGCTGCTGAGGTCCTATCTGTAATCTTTTTTTCTTTTTTTTCAGCTTAACATTTCGTCCTTATAATAATAAATACTTTATGACAGGTCTTTCAGGAACACAGAACTGTAACATGGAAAGAGGGTATGTTAGCGACATAAATTTTAGACCTTCCCTCTGTATCTAGCAACAAAGAAAATACAGGAAGTGACTTGTTCACTAACTAAAGTAAAAAAAGAGACTAGTATGAAACATCCAGTAAGACCTAATAATACACTAATAAATGATGCTTTATTATACTTTTTAATTGGTGCAAAAACAAGCACTCACAGGTCTTAAGTGTCTACTTGCAAATCAGTCTGGAGACAAGACAAACACATAGATGCTACCTCTAATACAAAATCTTTCACCAGCTCCTACTCAACTCAAAACAAAACCTGAATGATGTCTCATCCTTCCCATACTAGTTAAAAACAGCGCTCATTTAAACTTATTTCTCTCTCAGAAATAATGGATAAGTGTTAGAATATAGAACTGAAGATACACAAAGAGTATTCAGTAGATGTACTTTTATCAGAGAGAGTTTCATAGATGAACAATTGATTTCTTCCACTTGAATTTGCTGAATGGAAACTATCTTGCCTAGTATTCACCAAATAATAATCAAATGACAAGAGGGTATTGCATACAAAGCATAACAACATCGAGCAACTGAAGCTGACACTGTAAAACTCCGTTCTAATACAAATATAAATATTTATATAAACACACATTTTATATATTTTTATCCACCATCAAGGGGGATGCTTTTTATAAAAGATGTGCTCTGTGGTTGGTTAAAGCTGTCAGATTTATACCAGGATTTACTTCCGGGAAGTCTTGTAGTCTCTGGTATTCATAGATCAGTCTAAATTAACACCGCAAACCTGCAAACCCTTTGTGCCCTCAGCTTGGTTCTAATTTTCTGCTTGCAGAAAAACCCAAACCTCTCTAGGAAATTATTGACATTGACATAGATTTAACAATTGTTTTCATCATTTACGTAGCAGAAAGTAATGGCACGCAAAATTCTAAATGAATTAAGTACCCCCAAAACTGCCGAGTATTGTACTATATAGACACCAACTGAAAATAAATCAAGTGAACAACAAAGGACAAGTATTTTTGCATCTGTGATTACTCATAAAACATCACAGAATGTTATTTTCATGAAGTTGAGAAATAATTAAATAATTTAGCCAAACAGTTCAATCTCTTTCTGCTTACAGAATGTCCATAGAAATTATGATTTGTAATGAGTTATGAAAACGTTACTGCATAGAATTCATTCACAAAGATTCACAGTTCAAACTAACACTGCTTAACTTTGGCCTTTTATAGGACTGATGAATTGCGCCTGTTGGAATCATAAATCACATGTTTCATATGACCCAGAATGAGTTCTGTTTACGGCTAAAATTTCACTTAAACATTGGTTTGACACATTTGCTATTAAAAAAATTATTGGACAATTGCACTGTCACTGCAAGTCTCATTTCTGGCAAATAGCTCAGGATAAAACTATAACGGGCCACATGCATATCAAACAGAAAGAAGCACAAATACTTCCTGTCTCTTAGCTGCATGGCTAGCCTCACTCACATGCCAGACTACATGAGATATTTGCTACTTTGCTAAAAATTGGGGCTTAGGAATAGATCTTTCTCAAGTCATATTTCAAATTAATATATGAGAAAATGCATCACTTTCAGTGCTAATTCAACTTCATCAATGATCTGTAATCCCCTCCCTCACCTTCACCAGAGGTGTGCATGCTGGTCCATTTCCTCATCTTTATTTTAGCTATATTCATTTTCATTAAATTTGAAAATGCAAAACAATGTCACATCTTTTCTATTTCTGATTCTCTATCTCTTCAAGATGATGGCTGATTTATTGTAAGAAATAGAAGTTCAAAACACTAAAGTATCTTAATTATCCTAAATTAAAATGCTGAACTGGAGTAATAAATAATAACCTCCTAATGGACTATCTTAACAATGAAAGATTTTGTAGGTCATCTTAATCTCTTGGTGGAAAAGATAATAAAGTAATTCTGTCCTCTACTTTTCTGTCATATTTAAGCTTTTTTTTTTCTATTGACTGAGAACACATCATGCCATTTCAATGTAAAAAATGTTTGCATTGCAAAATCCATAATGGAAATCAGATATTTTCTCCAAAGGAAAAGAGTGCTTCTGACTGCAGAGAAGATAACAGCTCTGTAATTAGGGCATGCACTTGAAAATTGAGAGAGCCAGATTCAAGTCTCTTTTGTATCAGCCTGATCAGGGACTTCAATTCAGGTCAGTGCCCTAGATAAGAGACTGTTGCTCTGCAGCAGGGGTCTCTCTTCAGAAAAATGGGTAGCTGTCTTATTTTAGGGGAAATGGAAGAGAAGTAGAGACTCTGTCTAGATCCAGAATGACCTTTGCGGAGAAGGCTTCATTACAACTCCTGCATTTCTGCAGAAAAGCCTCAGATTTAATGATTTGGTGTTTTAGACACAGGAACAAAAAGGAAAAACAAAGAGAGAGAAAAAAGAAAAGAAAAGAAAAGAAAAGAAAAGAAAAGAAAAGAAAAGAAAAGAAAAGAAAAGAAAAGAAAAGAAAAGAAAAGAAAAGAAAAGAAAAGAAAAAAGAAAAGAAAAGAAAAGAAAAGAAAAAAGAAAAGAAAAGAAAAGAAAAGAAAAGAAAAGAAAAGAAAAAAAAA
>NW_010576767.1:448807-475773 GCF_000705375.1 Tinamus guttatus
GAAAGGAAAGGAAAGGAAAGGAAAGGAAAGGAAAGGAAAGGAAAAAGAAAAGAGAAAAATCAATTCCAACAATAACTTCTCTTCCTAGGGGGAGCTTTCTACAGCATCTTTTGGGTCAATGATTATATGGAAGAATAGACTACAAAAATGATGTGATCTTAGAAAACAGGTTTTGGTTTAAAGTACATTGAGTCCATGCACACTACCTTCTTGTAAAAATATTGTTCTTACACAGTTAAAACTGACTTCTGGGTAAATACCTTAAGTCTTCTCTTCCTTATTCTGTAATTCAAAGTTTTAAAACTAGATGAAAAAAAGAAACTCTCAGAAAAATATAATTTTACCCATAAATTTCTTCCCATTTTACCCCACAAAGTTGTAGACAAGTCACCTACAAAAATATTTGGCAATTTCCCAATCAACAGCTCTAGTAAAAGCAGCCTGTAAGTAGTTTGATTGGCAACCCTTTTTCCTGCTTCCCAGGAAATAGCTCTTTGGCATCCTTTAAATATGAGCCCTGCAGAGTCATAGCTTTTAGCACAGAAAAAATATGCTGAGCAGTAGTCAATTTGCAGACTAAATGAGATATAAAGGTCATGGAGAATGAAAAACTGTAAAGCTGCTTTTATCTAAATAAAGATCTGAATCAAGTAAAGTCAAATGACACAGTTTGGTGGTGCAGGTGCATTAAGATGTTTCACAGGGAATTACTTTGTCAAATATTCATTCTAACTCTTATGGATGGCCTAATTACTCTTATTTTCCCCTAATCACATCAAAAAAAATATTGAAAGTTGTATTTCTCTATTTAATAGTGATTGCAGTCTGAAAGTTTACCTCAGCCCAGTAGTGGCATCATCAGCAAACATTGAGCTATGCACAGCAGCTGAGCTCCGGGCTCTGGATATTGTGCAGTGAAACTTAAGAGAGAGACGTCTTTAATGTGTGTGTCCACCCTTAATACTTTGTTAAAGAATCAAACTGTATAAGTTTGGTGCATAAGGAATTATGGCTGCTGCATGGTTGCTTTGGTTTTTTCATTTGCAAGGTAAAGTGAAGAAATACCTGAAAGTGCCTGTCTTAATCAGGCTTATTCTTGAACTCACTGAAATCAAATGAGGCTTTTCTAAGAACTTTGACTTCTTAATGCTAAAACACATCCACATACCAGCAAACTGGTAAAGGAAGATCTGTTTCATGTGAATGAGTCCTGTGATCCTCAGGTTCCTTTTAATACAAAATCTTTGTGAAGTAAGCCCGTGTACTAAAACGTAGACAGTGGACATTGGTAATCACCAGCTCTAGCTATACTTGGACAGAGAAAAAATATCTAGGACAAACATCAGATCAAACTCCCTTGCTATCTTTAATCAGAAAAAGTGGCAGAATATTCAGAATATCCAGGAAGCATATTTCATTTTCTATACCTTTAAAATACTAGTCAAAACGATTGAATTACCTCTTTAAATTTAAAGAATTAAGATTTTCAAGATATTGGAAAAATCAGTCCCAAATCTGCCCAATACATGATTCAGAAGAAAAATCTTTGCTCCCTGTTAAGAGAGGAATAAATTCAATGTTTCTGAAGCAGATACATTAAGAAATCAAAATTTCTTTATTTTTATAGTAGATTTAATTGTAATTCAAATAATAAACATTAATGACAAACAAGAATTATAGCACTCAGTTCAAAATTAAAAAGAATTTCAAAGACTTCTAAAATACTTTTTACTTTGTTAGGCTGTCTTAAGAATTCAAAATCCAGAGCATGATGTAGGATTATTTGCTGCTATAAGTAGTTACACTAAAAAATATTATCAAATCTATTTGATCCAGTGCTCATTATATGGGAAAACCTTTCAGAAAATTCAAACAATAAGAGATCACAACTTACTCTGTCAGAAATATACAAGTGTAGGAGTGTCACACTTAATTCCAGGATAGACTATGTATAATGTGTCTGACATGTCTGGGATCCACCCAAATTTATTTCTGTTCTACATCTGCTTTTGCAATAACTACCCACCCCACACCAGAATAAAATAAAATAAAAGGAAACAAAAACAGATTTAGTGCTTTTCTGTGTGGGCATAATATCCACCATGGGTGCGTGCATACATCTGAAAGTTCCTAGATGCGTTGGACTTCTTACACACATGCTGTCAAATTTTTCTTTGTCAATTTCCTGGCAATAGTTTGAAACTCTAAGCAGATAGGGAAACTAATGAAAAAGCAGTCCTAAAAAGGGCAAGTGCCATTGACATAATCTGAAGCAAATCAAGCAAGTAATATCATAAGAATACAGCAGAATAAAATATGACAAGATTAGGGTGCTTATCCTAGGCGTGCTGGTAGCACACTGTTAAGCTGAATATGATTGTAGCATAGTGTTCAGCTGGCTAAACATGATGCTAGGATATCATGCAGGTCAAATTTGATATCCCAAATATAGGGCATTGCCCTACCTTTAATTATCATTTATATTTGCTTAGTGATATCTCTCAATATTGTTGATTTTTTTCCTTCTGTGGGGATACTCTGCCAAAGATGAGATGCATACATCCTACTTTGGGAGATCACCACCTTGCAGATCTCCCCTCCAAGTAGGTCCCTCAGCTGAGATCCTATTTCTGAAACACCCATTTCCAAAACATATGCATGTCTCTTGGACAGCTCATGTCATTATTTCATGAAGTTCTGTTTTTTGTTTTTGTTTTCATTTTTCTTTTACAGGAGGACACAATCACACACAAAAAGAAGATTCTGGGGATAGGTAAGGCCCTAATGAAGATGCATGATCCCTCCTCAGTGAGGAGCACATAAAGCTAGCAGAGCCCTGCTGTGACGTGCTCTTTGTGGACTCTGCAGTGAAGCTGCCCTACCGCGCTCTGAACAAGCTGGAACACTTATTTTAGCATGGTGATTTCATTGGTAGGTGCAGCGTGTAATCGTGCCTGCAGGTCATGAAGGTGTGCATCACTGTGGACAAGTTTAAATCTAATGTGACAAGTTAAAGCATCCTTACAAGCATAGTTGGAAATAAGTGCTTTTTGGATCCCTGCCTATTTCAGTGTCCAAAAGCAACAGCAGCTCTTGAAGCAGAAGTTCAGTAAAATATCAAGACTGAAGACTGCCTCTATCATCTAAGGGCAGATGTGTTCAGTGGAGAAAGAAATCTCAAGGTTATGAATTTTTAAAGGTCTCTCCTCTTGCCTATATCAACCTTCTCTTCACTGTTAAAAAAGCTAATCCTCAGTCATTTTCTGATCTTTCATAAGACCTTGAGCTGAGGAGAAAGACTATTTAATGCAATTTGAGAGTGCAGTAGCCTTACATATTAGCCATATATTGCTGGCACTTCTCTCACAAACTAATTTCAGCAACATTACTGGATTTTAAATGTGTAAGGAAGGCTGGCGGTTCCAGATGTGAAAGGAGGATTTTTGGTAGATAATCATTATGTGTTGATACAAAAGGAATTGTTTGGAAGGGTCTTAGCAATTTGTGAATCCTTAACATCTCTCTGAGAGAAAAGTATTCTTAAATTGAAAGGGCTGAGGGTTGTCTATCAGTGTTCAGGGTTCTATGCTGTCTTGAATCCCCAGATTGCCTGGGACTAATCAAGGAAGGGAGGATAATGACACTACTCAGGTCTGGTTAGGACCTCTCAACTGTTCAATTAGCTGTTCTATGACACACCATTTGCCCTCCATATTTCCCCTCCTTTTCATCATTTGCTATTTTACCCCCTTCATTCAGATCTCCCTTGTTTTCAATAATATATTCTAATTCTCTTTGCAACCATCCTCCAGTGTAAACCCCCAGTTTCCTTAAGGAAAGGTTTACTTTTCCTCACCTTCCATTTCAGAACACAACAAAGATATATGATCCTGATGTTTTTGCCACGGGTCACTCAGCTCTTTTTGCATTGTTAGTGCCCCAGGCTCCCAATTTCCCCAGTTTCTCTTTTCTCCACTTTTCTTCCAATACTTGTTCCCCTCCTCCCTGGCCCACACACACAATCTGACCAAACCATGTAAGGCTCTTTTTCATTCTCTTGCTTTTCTCTTCTCCAAGAAACCATCACAGAGGGGAAAAAAACACACCAATTCCCAAGCATGATCCATCCCTGACTGCATGTTCTGACTGGCCTCATCACCTGTTTCCTTGAAAGTGATGCCTTCCTTACCACAAAAAGCACTATCCTCACAGCAGCCTCTAATAGTCAGCCAAGCTTTTACTTATTTAGCTCAGTAAGTAGATCTCCTAACTCAGCCTCATGGAGTGGGTGCCATCTGGAAGGCATAATATGTAAACTAGTTCTTATATTCTGCTCATTCAGAAAAACAAAAATCTCTACACTAAGTGAAAAAAAACCTTCCCAGAGGTGTATTTAGGGGAAAGAAAAATAATGTTGAAGCTTAAGTATAGCTTTTTTTTTTTTCCTCTTAAAATAGAAGGGCCATCAACAGTATTGGAATGGGTCACAAGAAGAAAAGGAGAAACAGATTCTTACAACAGATTCTAATGAATGCTGCCTCATAGCAAAATCATAAAACTGAATTTCATTAATTAGAAAACAATATATTATTTTTATCTTAAAATGAAAATTATGCAACCACTTTCCGGGAAAGGTACAGTCTTTGCAAACTCAGTTAATGAGCTGAGCAGTATTAACAGAATGAGCAATATTAACTGAACTGAATATCTAGATGTTCATATATACTTCTTAGATGTCTGTTTTCATGACACTGTATAAAGAATGAAGGGAGATGAAGAAGAGGCAGTGTCAGGCTGAAGCAGAACAATCTCTTTTCTCACCCATGTACCCTGAATTGTTTTGTCTTTAGTTTTTAAAATTTATTTTACTGCTTTTTAAGAACAACAACTTTTGTCATTTGCCCTGACTGTGCAAGCTGCAGCCAAACACTGTCTTGTTAATGCTGTGCTGCATCAGTACCCGTGGAAGAAATATGCCCTTCTCAGTGACTGATAGAGGAATGCTTTGAAGGTGCTGATTCAGCCCTAGGGGCATAAGGACAACATAACAGTGATGGGTAGCAGTTAATAAAAAAACTTAGCTAGGCTGCTTTTTTTAAAGTCTGAGTTTATAGTCACAGGGGGACCCTTGGCAGACCTACTCTTCTTCTGTCAGAACAAACCTAAATGAATACAAATACTCAAAATTTAAAAGGTGTTGTAAAGAAAATGAAAGGAAAAAATTAGGTATAGACTGGCTACAAAACTTAAAATTCATAACTACTTTATGACAAGCACATTTTAAATGCAATAAACAGAATGGAAGGATGATGTACTGCACACATAAAAAAGCCTGGAAATGCCTTATGAGTAATGGATGCCATATCGACAGATCTAAAATTGTTTTAGACATGAAGCAAAAAGAAAGGACAGAAGAAAAGAGTTAAATATTTCAGTCAGGCTGCTCCTTGGTATTTGACCCTACACAGCTAAGCAGTGCACTAGGAAAAAAGGCATAGCTGCAGCTCCTTCTGTCTCCTTTCCTGCAATTACGAGCCTGATCTTGGTACTGACAGTACAGGAAAATGGAAAAATCTTTGGAAAGGTTCATCTTTCCTGCAAGCCTCATTGACTGAGATTGATTGCCAGCTGAATTTTATAATTTAGGTAGGTAACACTTTAATGTGCATTTGACATCAATTTGTGTTTTTCCTTAACTTCATCAAAGGATATAGTTTCATTTAAATTGAAAAGAAATAAACAAGCCAACGACAACAACAACAAAAGCCCACTTTACTTCAAAAAAGGCAACTCTGTAAAGAAGTTGACATAAAGCAGTCAGGAATGATTCATTCACTCTTTTTTTGCCCCGACCCTTGCTTACACTCTTGCTTGTTCTATAAGGCCTACCTGCTTCTCCTGACCCCCTCACATTTGCATGGTCTTTGCTTAAGCAAGTACTACTGAGCCATAACCAACATCTGCATGATGGTTTGAATGTCTGGGTCATTTCAGCTGAAGTTTTTGCTCATACCTGTGCCTGCAAATGAACTTGTCCATTCCAGGGAAGAAAAAGGCACATTTCCTCTCAATTTTAAAATGTAAGATTATCTCACCTGTTTTTGAGCATGAAATCATTTGGTCTACTGTCAAATACCTTCAAGTACTCATCATGGTCAGAGCTAAAACTTTTGAAAGCATGAGCAAGATAAAACCAAAACAGTAGTCTGGTGAGCAAACATTCCCATTAAGTTCACAGAAAGAGAAAATGGAAGGGAACAAAAAGAGTTTTACTATTTTTTTTTTCCAGTCTTCCAACAGTCAGGAAAATGGCTACTGAGATTTAACCCCATCTGCCTAGCAACTTCAGACTTTGAAGGGAGAACAGCAAGGAAGATCAACTTGTTCCTGAAGATGTCCATTGGCCAACAAAATCATGGAAAAGCCTCTACAGTTATGAGAGAAGCACAGGCCTTTCTGTTAGCCAGACGTGGGGCTAAACGATATGCAATCATGGCTGGAGGGCACAAAATGATGGACGTAGGGCTTGGAAATGCATAATTAATTGATGATAGTGTGCTATGAATGCATAATATATTGATGTAGGTCTGAAGGGACACAGATTAATTAATTGGGGCTTAGGGAGAAACTGGTGCTCTTACTGCCATTGGGCAATATTTTATGCAAATATGTGTAATGTTATGCAAATTAACAATCCACTGGGGTTTTTGTGCCATAAGATGTTGGCAGAGATGTGCCTGCATTGTAAAATGAAATCCCTGAGCAGAAGTTCGTGAAGAAGGGAAAAATATATTTTTTTCAAGTTTTTTTTTCTGCAAAATTCCATATTAAAATACTTTTTAACTTGATTGATATACACAGAAGCATATAATTCTTAAAATATGCTTTTACACATGTACAGTGCACTAAACAACTAATTGAAAAAAATACAATAATGACACATTTCAAATTATTCCATGAGGCTGAGCTCTCATCCTGCAATATCTGCTGCTTGGAAAGAAAAATTACAGGATGCCCATGAGGGGAAGAACATTTCAATGTAATGTGAGAGAAGCGTAATTGCTACACACTGATATAAGAGAAAGAGAAGGAATCCTGGCTGCAGCTACTAAAATAAGGACCTGAAATATGATGGCAGTAAAATCCTAATCTTTTCTGACCTGATGTCAGCCCAGACACACAATAAAGAACCATCAGGGATTAATCATTTGAGGATGGAATTCTAGTTGAGCTATCGTATCCTCCGCTAAATTTTGGAAGATTTCTCTAAAGAGAAAACATTCAGGGACATGGTGGATGTGTGATCGTTATCTGACGTGCTGCAGTAATTTACAGTAGAACACATCTACAGAAGAGTGAGATCCCTAATGGAAGTTTCAATCAGCAGTGATCTCAGCAAGAACAGTGCACTTTCTTCAAACTAACTCAATTCTAACTATTTGCACCAGGATTAATTTCATTTTAAAGAAAAAAAAACACGGAAAGCAAACACTTAAAGCATTAAGATGGTACTAAGCTAATGACAGTTGTTGGTCTTTTTTTTCTTCAGAACAGATAATTTTATCACAACAATGGTCAAAATGCTTGAT
The DNA here is from genome assembly GCF_000705375.1 of Tinamus guttatus. Next base: position 456,397 of record NW_010576767.1, read on the forward strand.
GTAAATGCATTTCTGCTTGTCTGGAATAAAATAAATGGGTTGTAATAAAAAGGAAGATATGAGCTTGATGGAGGAAAGCTTTGCCTCTGTAGTGAAGAAAGCTAAAACAAGCCTCATCTTGTTCACCTTTTTTTGTTTTACAGTTTGTTACAAATATCATTAATATCTACCTAAGCATAAATCAGAGTTTGAAATAAATATAAAAATATTGCTCTTCTCTGGTGCAGAAAACTCAGTGTTCTAAACCCCATCCACACCTTCATTTATTTCATTGTAAATGACACTAGGAAAAGGCACATATTTCTACTGGCTAAATCAAGCCAAGTTTGTTGTTAGGTGGATGCTGTTAATCTAATTTTCAAAGCTGCTGACACAAGAACACCATTCGTATAATATTTATAGATTTGTTATTAATGTTGGGCATAAATCACTAGAGACCTTAAAAGCTGCTGCTTTTTTTTTTTTTTTTTTCCTCCTCCTTTTTCCTTGATGTATTGTATTTGCCCAAAGAGATTGCGGAACCTCTGTGTTTGGAGGGTTCCTGGACTGGACTGAACAGAGACGTAAGCAACATCCTTTGATCCACAGTTGGCCCTGCTTTCAGACTAGACCCCTTGAGGTCTTCCCGAACCTGGATGATTCTGTAATTCCAGACACTACTTCTCTAGCATATTCCAGCATTTTAGTGAAAAAAGACCAAACTGTATTTAATAAAAAGGAAAGTATTCTATAGTTTCATTAATGTATTATACTGTGCTTCAGTATATTGTGTTAATTTTGTGATAATTTCCTGAAAAGAAATTAAACACTTTTTATAAAGCTGGAACTTATTTTATTGTTCATATATTTTAATGTACCAAAGTTAGCCATAGAATGATTCAGTCTTCTTAGATGCAAGTCTGGAATGACTCTCCATGTAACAATTTGCCTGACAGTTGTACAAACATCATTAATTATCCACAGAGAGAAGGGATTTCAACAAACTAATCCAAAATAGAAATATCTCTTTGACTAGAATATAAAATTGTCAAAAATAAAAGCACATGTATTACTCGGCATGAAGCTATTAAAAGATTAATATTTGCCAACCTCTCAGTCTCTGTGTAGACCTCAGCCCGTATTAAAGTTCTCCAACCCAAGTATCTGGTTGTAGATGCCTCAAGTAATTACTATAAAATTACACTTGGATCTGGTAAATTTAGATTGAGACACTACTCTACTACACTATTATTACACTACTAGAACAGCGATTTAAGCCAGTCTACTTCCTCATTTTCCAGGTTGCCGTTGTTCTTCCAGATTGCTTTCATGACCCATTAATAATGATCCTAAAAAACTTGGACATATCAGAACACATTGTTATCACCTTGTAAAGTTTGCAGAACAGATGACAGAACTTCTTGAATTAATTTTGGTCTGAACTAGAACATATAGTTTATAATATCCCATGTTTATTTTAAAAAAAAAGACTGCAATTTTTGGTAAACTGTTTCTAGTGCCCTTGGTGTTAAAATTATGCTCTATTTTGAGAATTGCTTTTTGTCATTCAGCTCCTGGCCTCCAGACTTTCTCATGCTGAAAAGATCATTATCAAACCAATAGATATTATACTTACTTACACAGCAGTTACACTTTTACTCCAGATTTTGCTATTTATTACCTATTTTGATATCAACGTCCTGTTTTATTCATTATTCATGACTCTCAGCATCTCTGCACCACCTCCAGAATTTATCAGTGATTTTTGTTTTCTTCCAGATTGTGAAAAAAATGTTTAAAAAATGATTGTACCATGAACTGTGCATCTTCTCATAGGAGTAATGTGGATTGCTGGGATTATAGAAGTGTATTTATTAATTTGTAGGCACACTTATTAACATTTTGCAAGAACCTCGTATTGTGGTTTATATGATATGTAATTGATATTGAGCCTGAATGTGTAAGTTCACTGAGTTTCAATTAATTATGTGTTGTTAATAAATCAATAAACTGTTTAAATTCCAATTTGATTTAAACTATGTGAATTGAGAATTTTTCCTCTGTTACACTTCTAACCTTCTGAACCTTCCACTCTGTTTCAAGGCTTATTGTAGACAATCCTTCAGAGATAAGCAGCTGAGAACCTTCCTGTCAATTCTTTTGAAATTTCTGGAAGAAAATGAATTTGACCTCATGATTTAAATAAATATAATTTAATGGAATGGAAATGATGTTTGGATGGAAATGGAAATCATTATTTTGTGGTCTGAATCTAGCAATTTCTAAACACAGTGGGAAAAAAAAGAAAAATAAACAAAAAGAGCCTTTCAGATACAACTGTTATTTAAAACTAAACAAAAAATATTACCAGCAAGAGATTGATACTATTCTTCAAATTCTCCTGTCCTTTATCCTTAAAATACTCATAATCTAATCTAATATTTTTCTTTATTTTCTACTCTTTCACAAACTTACAGCTTTCTCAGATTGCATTTTTTTTTTAAACAGAGCATCTTACATTATTTTTTTCCAGTAACAATTAAATATTCTATTAATTCCTTAATATTCTTTTTTTTTCTTTTTCAGCTCTTTCTCCAAACTGAACTGTTTTATAACTACTTTCAAGTTTTCTAATACAGGCCTTTACATGCAACAAGCTTGTCTGTACTGTCTGTACCTAAGCAACCACTGAATTTTCTGCTCCATAATTGTTTCTTTTCTGTCTATGAATAGTGATTTCTTCTGCAGAGGTTCTGGGATTAAGACATTGCCTTTTAAAATAAATAGAAATTTGGCTAGAGTTTGAAGTCCAGCCTTTCAATGTCTAGTCGTTCAAGGTTCATAGTCAAAGGACTATGAAGTATGTTTCCTGACTTTTTATGCTGTTAGTCACCCTTCCATCTTCCTATATCTTTATCTATTTTTTTTTTTTAAAAAAAAAAGAAAATTCTCCAGATTCTTAAAACAAACACATTTATGGTTAGACTTGATGAACTTGAAGGTCTTTTCCAACCATAAAGATTCTCTGTTCGTAAGACACTCTCTTTTCATGAAAACATCAAAACATAATGGCATGTATTATGAAGGATGCTATATTGAAGTGAGTATATTGGGACTGGAATGCCACACTATTTAACTTGCTGTCGTTATTATCTTTTTTCCCTGCTACTCTCATTTTGGTGAAATTAGGATGGGTGCCAGGTAATCTTCAGTAGGTATTTTTCATGTCTTTGTATTTCAGGAAATGTTGGCTCCATGAAAATTTAGGTGACTAACTTTCACTTCAGTAGCCCTAAATAAATCAGATGCCAAAATGAGTGCAATATATGGTAGTCTTAATTTATTTTTCTCTGGTATTTTCTCTGTCTCAGCTCATGAATTTTATAACTTCTTATAAATTCTAAGAAAAATTTGACATTTTTTGTTAGTATCACATAGTCAGAGGCTTTCAGTGAATACTAATGAACTTTTACTAGAATAAATATGTTGTATACAATGGTGATACAATTCACTGTTCAAGTATTTCATTATAAAAAGGCATATATATTGTATGCAGTCAAAATTTACAACAGATAGGTTGAAGTACGATCAGCGATTTTATACAGCCTTAAAAATATGATGACATTCCCTTAATGAATTAAATCCCTGGACTGTCCTATCTCAGAATTCTTGGATGATATGGATCTAGAGAACACTTAAACCTTGTGGCAGCTAATGCCCTTCCCTTGTTTCTGAAACTCTAGGCAAATTTCATCAGCACTGGATAAAGTGAATGAAAACTGGAAGTGAAGGGGATTTATTGAAAGGGTCAAAAATATCTTGGACAGAAAGAATGTATGAGGATGGGAAAAATGATGACACTAGTGTAAAGAATGGTGAAGGTATTCCTAAAAAGTATGGTGACTATTAGTAAAAATGAAGGGTAGCAAAATGAAAGATAGGGGAAACATTAGAAAAAAATAATATAATGGAGGTATTCTCTACAGAAATTAACTTTGTCTCCACTACTTTATTTTCTATCATTGGTAGGAAAAGACAGCAAGATTTCAGGAGTGGTGTTATTATTGTCTGTTATGGAACTGTAAATATTTTCCTTACAGAATTTTTGTGCCATTTGTAAGCAGCTGCAGAAATACTTTTTTTTTAATTGATGTTCTTATGCACAAGGACCTTACCTTGGATCAAATTCAAAGCTATCAAAAAAACACAAAAGCTTTCCCTCAATTATTTACACTTTAAAAAATTCTCTTTTTTGTGCCTTATTGTAAATTTAAATCAAAAACAAATTGTAAGAATAGAAAACAAATTAAACAGCACCAAGTGCCAATTAACAGAAAATAAAGACCTCTAAAGTCAGGCTGTAAAAAATCATGACTGCCTTTCCAACTGCTGCAATGCTGGTATAAATTTTAATTTTATTTTATTGTCATTTTATTGTATTTCACTTTTCTCTAACGTATTTGACAAAACCCATCCAAGAAACAAATAAACCCTCAAAAAACAAAAAAAGTACAGTCTAACCTATCCCCCAACAGCTAGCCACTCTTCCAGGAGAGATACTATTTCCTAAACCCAATTCTACTGGTCTTTTCAAAATATTATTAGAATTTGATTTTAACTGATGTCAGAGTTTCATGCTATAAATCCAGATGAATCTGTTTCTTCAGCCATATGGCATTCAGAACTCAGGTGAAGGTAAACACAAGCAAAATAAAGAAAATTACATATTTATTTTAAAAATCTTTTCTTAATGGAGTTGTGTGGGCATAGAATTTTCAATATTAGCAGAAGATAAACTGGAGATGAAATTAAACAGTTATCTGCCATTAAGAAATCATGCAGCAACACAATATATAAAATGTCATATTCCCTGGTCCAGAACAGAAATCAAGGTAAATTAAGCACTTGATATTTCAGGGCTTTGTATTGAGAGGATATAGTCTCTAGTACTTGCTAAAGTATCAAACTGAACATTGACTACTTGGAAGAGTGTTGAACACAACTGGGTTTCAGTGATTCAAGGAGTTCCTTTCAGTTTTATGCCCTGTATTCAAAGCCAATTTCTTACAGACACATACCCATGCATATTTAGGCATTCAGAGATTCCACTGTTTCTTTTTCACACTTTTCTTGCAGTCTTCTCAATCATAACATATTCTTCATGTAAGCAAATACTATAACCTGTCTGGCATTTCTGGCCACAGCACTAGATGATCACTCGTGCTGCATTTTCACATCACTCCTCTGGGGCCCAGCTCTTTTTTTGTTTCTATCTCCACACTCCTCCTGTATATTTATGGCATTACAGAGTGTGCAACCCTGTCCCTTAGCAGGATTTGGAAAAACACACAAAACTATTTACCTAAGTATTTTTACTTAGGTTTTAGATTTTTAAAATCTAAAAGATTTTAAAGGAAATACCCTGAGTTCAGGAAGCATAATCTGGTAGCAGAACTGTAAAAATTATTCGTCTTCTAAATTGGAAGACCTGAAAATTATTACCATGCTTGAAACTAATTACGTTCTGCTGGTCTCTCGTGTTTGTATAAAGCATCAAGAGCAGACTGAAAGAAAACATGAGAGCCTTAAAATTCTCCATGTAACTGTAAGCAGTAGGAGAGGCGGCACAGATGTCTACAGTACATTACCACAGCAGTCAGTTGGAAATGTTCTAATTTGAATGAGATTTTAACAATCTTATGAGCTACTGTGATTATAACAGAAGTGTTTGGATAACATCAGATCAAGAAAATTCACACTGGGGAAAAGAATAGATAAACAAATAACAAATAGAGTAAAAAGACAAAAAAAAGTCTGAAAAGACTGGGTTGGTCACATCGGAGAAAAAAAAAAAAAGCTTACATGTCTAAGCAGAGTGGCTCACACACCCCAAAAAGGTTGCTGTTTCTCCTTGTTATGTATTAAAACATGTGTTTGTGCTGTGCAATAAAGTGGTGCGTAAAGACAGTTGTATTTACTGCGACCAAGCTTGTTAAGGAATATGAAGCAGGCTGATTTCATTGGTAGCTGGGAGACAAGGCTTAACCAGCTCCAGTGAGGAGCAGTTGTAAAAACAGTTGTACTTCTTTTGTGAACAAGCTAGCATATGTTTTTAGCTTTAAGCTATCTGGCTTTTCTCATTTGCTGGAAGATCATTCAAGGCTCATTATATACCTAAGCTAAATATATGTCAAATTAAAAATTCCAGTCTGGGTTTGAACACAAGCAGTATCTTCTTATGGATACATAATCATATTGCATGCAATGCAGGTTATTTTGCAAGATATAGAGGGGCTTCACAAAACTTAAAATAGAAGAACATGAACAGTATTCAGTTCTATTTCATTCAAATACACAGGAAATCACTTTTATTCAAAATTTTGCAAGCTTATGGCAGAGATACTAAAATATCTTTCAGAGGGAGGAGTGCTATTATAGAATTTAAGCACTTAATTTGTCTAACTCCCATTTTTTGTGTGTGAATTTCATTTAGTCTCTATGAAGTGCTGAAAACAAGCTGATAACTGGGCTATGAATAAAGTGTTAATAATTACCTTGTTCTCCCGTACACATAATTTACAGAGTTTTACCGAAGAAGTTTTTTGTTCTTGAAAGATTTGTAGCATTAACCGTCAAACCCGAGACAGGCCCTTGAAGAGAAACAAATAGATCCCCCTATGCATGATTTAGGTATCAAATGAGAGTAGGTCTAAGATATAGAAGACAGCAAATCTGAGATAGGAAATATTCATTTAGAAGTATTTCTTGACTCACCTAAACTGAAGAAAAAGAAGAGCATTTTAACTGACCATGCTGTAAAGAATGGAAAGAAAGCAGGAGTGAGCCCCAAAAATGGTCACATGAAAGAACCACCTCTATGAACTGAGGCTAAAACAAAGATCTGCAAAAGGTGAAACATTTAGTCAACTACACCCATATTCTCATAAGAGGAATATTTGCTAGAATAAACTCCTTCTCATCAAAACAGTGGAGCAATGCCTTGCAAAGGGAAAACTATTTCATGGGTTTTTTAACAGTCATGGTCCAAAAGACAAATAGCAGGGCTAAGATTTGCCTGGATTCCACAATACACTAAAATAACATTACAGTGTCCTGTCACCCGTTTAGTAAGGAATAGCTGGCAGAAAACAGACTCCCAATTGCAGATTAGAAAGATAAATATTGGCAAGTCAGATTTAGACGATAAATCATTTGACCTGTTCATTTCTCATATGCCCTTTAGCATACACAAGTTTCTCCATGTGCCGCTTGGAATAAGATCAGTAAGTGGAATGTTTTAAAACAGTGAAATATGTGGAGATATGGCAGGCAACCATATAATACCAGATGACACGATAATAGCAACAGTAGTACATGATCAGATACTGAACACAGTATTGTCAGATGTCAAACAGAAAATATGAAAATATCAACCTTTATCCTGATAAGACTTTCACTGCTCAAGGTGAAAGAAGCCAAATACATGGAAGATCAAGCTAGATAAAGAGCTGAAGCTGTGGACAACATGATATCTCTTAAAATAACAAAAATTGTAAATAATCCTAGGAGTATTTATAGTTTTTGTACAGTATATCCCCACATGAGACACTGAGATAAATGTTATTAGAAAATCCATTAGGACTGAATGACATTATGAGAGTTCAGAATGGAACATTACACAAATTTTAATTAGCCTAGTAGTTACTGTTCAAAACAAGTACCTGCTATTATAATAGTTGATAATAGATGGACAAGAGTAACAGCATTGTTTTTGAAAGTCATAACCTAAATCATATAAATTAATGTTGTACATGCATGTTACTGATTGGAGGTTGATGACAAAGTTAAAAATGAGCAATCACTAATTCAGATTTGAATTTCATTTCTCAATGTACCATTTTCTATTTCTCTAAGAAAAATTGTCATTTTTAAAGCCAAAGTGCATTTTTTCAACAAATAAGCTCACCAAGGCTATAGATTTTGTTTTCTCTTTAAATACAAACATTATTGGCATTATTAATGTTTCTAGAATTTCAGATTGAGACGAAGAACAGAAATTACTGGTTTAGCATATGCCAATTTGCTAACATATAGCTAAGTCTGTCTGTGTTACAAGACATTAAAACATAACATACAGAAGATTTGTTTTGAGCAGAGTCAAAGAAAACAAAAGGAAAAACAGCCCTATTGTCACATCAGTTCAATTTACAACAAAGGTATATGTCGAGTCTCCATAAAGGTTCTCTTTATTACCTGCCCTTCTCTTTGGATGTTTTCTACTGGGTAGTCATCATTCAGAAAGGCCCTGCAGGGCTTCCATGCTTCTCAAAAGGGTGTGCATAGAGTATGTCACCCAAAATAATTATCTGTAACCATCATCTTACCCTAGGCTATATGTCAGTATGTGCTTACTTGGTACTCAGAGACTGCATCTAATTTAGACCCGAAGGCAGACTTACGTGAATAATACTTACAGCAAGAAAACAGGATTGAAGCTGCAGTGGAACTAATTTATAGTTAAAAAGGGCATCGACTGAAGGACTGCACTGACTCTCATATTCTGGCACTGTTTTTCCTTTTTCCTCAGCCTCTGTTATTGAAACTCCATGGTGGCTCAAAAAAACAAGCAAGCAAACAAACAAACAAACAAAAGAAAACAGAGGCCAAAACTACTAGTCATGTGGTACTTGACTTGCTTTCTTAAGGTACCTGCAACGTGCTCTTAACTTTTCCTTGTGCAAAACAAACACATATTTTGATGTTAAAGAGCTATGCTGGTATAAAAATTACCTATGAAAGAGGAAAAAAAATAGGTCACACAAATATAAAGCTGTAAGACCACGACCTATAAACCGAGCAAACTGAGGGAACACTGTGATAAAGAGATTGCTATGATAGCTATGCCATCATTTTAGGTGAAAGTGATTTCCCAAGTGCTTAATACAAATGGGAAGATATAATATGGAGATACGGTACATTAAAGGCCTTCTGCATGGTATTAGGCTTTACAGAATTCATACTCATTAGGACATTTTCAACAGTTAACTAGTATTTCTAGTGATGCTCATGAAGGACTGAAAGGGCATGAGAAAACATCTTGGGAAAAACTCTGATCCTTATCACGCAGCAAAAGCTTTAATCTTAGCAGAACATGCTGCTCCTTCCTCGGAGCAAGAAGATCTCTAGTCCTCTTCTCATGAAGGGTGGATTCTCTTTCAGGAGTGCTTATGGTAAAGATGCAATATTTCCTCATTATAATTCCTACTCACTTTGTTCCTTTGCTTTAAGTGGCAAGGAGATGAGTAGGCTCAAATGTTCCCTTACTTGAAGATCAAGCGGACAATGCTGCTTTTTAGTCATTAAATTAGGGTGGATTTTTGGGGTGTGTGTATGTGTGTGTGTATATATATATATTTATATATATGTATATGTATAACTGGAAAACAACTTCAAGTTTTGCCATTTCACAAGCATTTTCTTGGTTCTAACTTGAACCAGTTCACAAACTAATCATTGTGAAACAAACGTCTATAACCACTTCTGACCTTTTCCTCCTTTGGCATGCGCCAGGAAAACCTGCTATTCCTTTGAATGTGTAATATCACGTCAAGAAAATGCACTGAACTTCATTACGATGCCAATTAAACATAGTCTTCTATATTCTTTCAAGGTGTCTTCCATAAAACTAAGCATGTTGCACTTCATGCAGTGGAAAGAACAACAGAGCATGTGAAATTCACTTTCCTGAAGTTACAGTGTTTATGACATAGCCAACTAGTGCCTTCAAGACATCACTGGTCACAGAACATACAATTAAGAGCTTAAAACTCTTAAAAGAAAAAGAAAAAACGCAAAACAGGAAACCAACAATCTTGTTATAATCGCCCAGGACAGCCTGCCAAGAACGACCCCAATACCTGTGCTTTAGATCTGTAAGGAATTTGTTAAACAAAATGCCTTTTTATGGACTGGTGGAGCCCAACACTTTGGAACTCCATCTCGGAAGAAAAATTAAGATGGCATCATAACACACACCATTAATGCAAGTCCACAGTCTTTAACTAGGTAGGTATTGCAGCAGTATCTTCATTGCACTTTCTAATTCCACATATATCCATAGGAATGTAAAAATTCCTTTTCTAAAAAAAAATCAATTACATACACAAAGAATTTCTAACTATTAGTTTTAAAGCTTCTATAAACAACATCATAATTTTAGCAGGACTCCATATATGGCAGGAGCTGATTGATGTAGAAAAATAATTCAGTCTTTGTTGACCAAAGTGTTTGGCTCCACCACTCATTGGTCACAAGAGGAACACCTTTCTACAACTGGCTACCATCCACCCCTCATTACATTACAGATAAATTCTATCTCCATGTAAAGGGAAAATTCAACTGAGCAAGGGGTAAAGGGTACAAGCTGAAGCACAGGAAGATCCATCTCCATATGAGGAAGAACTTTCCTGTGAGGGTGACAGAGCCCTGGAACAGGCTGCCCAGAGAGGTCGTGGCATCTCCTTCTCTGGAGATCTTCAAAACCTGCCTGGATGCCACCCTGTTCCACATGCTCTAGGTGTCCCTGCTGGAGCAGGGGGGTTGGATTAGATGATCTCTAGAAGTCCCTTTCAGCTTCAACCACTCTGTGATTGTGTCATTAAATGCTTGTTTATATTCTTTGGTGTATCAGGTGTTATTGCAAACAAAATGCCATCATATAACATTACAGAGTCAAATTATTTTAACATAATACAGCTGAGCTCTAGTTCTAAATAAAAATCCTATTATTAAAAGATATGAATAATTCAAGCAATTATTGTCCCCTTAATGCATTTTCCACAAAATTTACCTATCTTTTGTCAGTAGACTGAGTAGAGCAAGGGCATATCTTTATACAATGCACTTGGCCTATTATAGATCCTACAAGAACAACTAAAAACAAACAAACAAGCAAACAAAAAAAAAAGAAAAGAAAAAAAAAAAACAGCCAAGAACTAAGCCACAGAAATTTTAGCAGTAATAATAAAAAATATACCGCCTTAGGAAAGTATAGTTTATAAAATCTGGTCAGACCAGTGAGCAAGGAGCTGTAAGTAATCCACTGATGGCATTACATGGCCTATTGCTCAGAGACCACAGCTCCAGGAAACATCTTCTAATAATGCCATCCCACAGACTGACTTTCCTGCCTTGCTTGTATCACTTGAGTTCTTATAGTTCATTCATACATAAAACAATAAATTCATGTATTCATTTCATTCATATATAAAACATATATAAAATAATCTCCTGTGTAATGCAATTGGATTTCTTTAATCTGATTTGCTTGTGAGCTCAAAGTGCATGGGTTATAAAACTTAAGGTTACCGTTGAGCAACTGTGACAAAACAGTACCATATCCAACACAAATATCTCAATTTCTACAAATATTCAGAAAAACAGATTTCCACAGCCTAAGAAACTGAGAGTGAATAAGCCATGTCCATTCTTTACAATTTATTACATCCAAAGCACTAGATATGTTTTATCTTTTTCTGACACAGCCACTACACACAGAAGTTAGGGAGTGAGCAATATAGTTCAGAAAGTCTAGTGAAAGATCTCTGGATCCTACTAAACATCTTGTTGTATTGTCCATCATTACACATGTTACAGATGAGGCAGAACTGTACTCCAGATATCAACCATATCTAAAAGAGAGTATCTTTTAGAGGTAACAATTTCCAAAATATCTACCAGACTTCATCACAAGAATTAATAACAGAATGCAGAGTGTTGGTAACAAGAATTAATAACAGAGGGAAACAAAACAATACTTTTTTTTTAATGGAGTTCAGAAGAACAGTTCCTACCACATTACATATGAATAGTTTCAACCTAAACTTTTTGTAATAAACTTCTCTAAACAAAAAACAGTATTATTGCTTGACTTCGTGCAGTTTTAAGGACCAGTAGAGCTCATTCTTTTGCTTTTATCTAAAATATGACACATCGCTGGGCTAAATATCATTTTAGAGTCATTAAATGCAAGAAAGCCACATCTATTAGACTAACCTCATTATATCACATTAAATTTACTAACTAGAGCCTCAGAGAAAAAACTTATATTTTCCTCATATGAGTAATCACGTTCACTGCAATAGCATTATATAGGGAAATATAAGAAGTCAGAAGTAGTGTATTTAATAAGTCAGCAATTTATAGCAGTAGACATTTTTTAATATCTAGGTAACATCTACAGTGGTGAAAATTCTGACAGATCCAATATCCTGGAAATACACACAAAACAATGCTAGAAGAAATTTATTAGTCCCCAAGATAAAAGCAGCAGTTTTAAATAGAAAGTAAAAAGAAGAGGATAATTGAGTGGTATAAACAAGCACTTACCTAGGGGCTGTCCTGCAATTATCCTGGCATTCTCACCAGCCACTGCAGCTCTTGCATGTCTCTCACTCATGTATTGGACAAATGCGTAGCCTTTGTGCACGGAGCAGCCAACTATCTTCCCATACTTTGCAAAGATCGCCTCTATGTCACCTTTTTTAACAATGGCTGTGTTCAAGTTGCCAATGAAGACTCTAGAGTTAATGGACTTAGGGTCATTCTTGTTGGTGACATTGCTGGTCTGTGTTTTGCCGGTCATGGTTGGGTCACTTGGCTTTAACCTTTAAATAAAGAAGAGAGAGAATTATGTTTCATAGCACACAATTACCATGGTTTTGGATTACTTTTTTTGCAGCAACAATTCATTTTCTACTTTTTCACTTAGGCTGAATCTAGATTCATAAGAATTATATTAAATAACAATTATTATAAATAAAACCAAGGTGATACATTTTAAAATACTGCTAATAAGTCAAATTAATGACTTCTCATTTTTATAGATAAAAAATATCCAACATAGCTCATAATATAATGCTCTGACAACAGAGCTCTACTGTAATCATATGTGGATTTGTGCTTAGAAATTCAATATTGACGTTTTAAGTATCAGGCCATCTAGAAGTTGCAGAGCAAAAGAATGAACCATTACCTTATGTCAAAGAAATGAACATTCAAGGCCAGGTAGAGAACAAAGTCTAACAATGAAAGACATCTCTGCTTTTGTTTGGTAACTGTCAGTTCGAGCACATTTCTCATGAGTTAAATATCATTGACCATTGTGAGAAGTGAAGGGCAAGTAACATACTATTCTTTACTGCAATCAATATGTTTCTATCAGAACAATTTTCTCTATTAAATCAGTGCAGAAAAGTGAAAAGACAGGGGAAGCACAATTGACACTCTCTTAAATAAATAAATAATAAAACCAAACTAAACAAAACAATTCCCTAATGGTATGAACACAGGGCCACTTGCTGGTTTTGTTTTTCCTCCAAAGAAATCACATTCTGGAATATCTCAAATTAAAACATACACGTTATAATTGGGAATGATTTGTAAAGAGAAAAGAAAGAAAAGAAAGCAAAACAAAATGTTGTTTGCCCTCACGAAGCTTCACACTATTGAAATGCACCTAATTTTGTTAATAGATATGCAAAGTCCACCTCCCAGCAGGTTATGTCTTCCATTTAAATATGTTTATTTAGATGCAGGTGAAATGAACAGCCATTGTTCTAGATGGCTGCTGGGTTTTCTTTAGCTATATTAGACCACATAAATGTCAAAAATATGCATACACTTTTGACAGTGAAAACGGATTTTATAAGTAGGAAATCATTTAAACAACAGTTAGGTGTAGGCCATCTGTTATGATAAAGAATTATGTTACTATTTTTTACCTACTCATATTTTTGATCAAATCATAGTAAGGCAAGAAGGAAATCCAGTTAAATATTGCTCACTTCTAAAGCACAGTTCATTTCCCAAGATGAAAAGGAATAATGACCTCTATTCTAGACTCTGAAAGCTTAACTAGCAGAATTTTAATAATTTTAACCAATAGCTGCCATACATTAAGTCAGACTGAAGAAAAAAGAAACAATTGTTATGGAACTCTGCATTATTCCTAGTGAGCAAAATGTCCACAATTCATGGATCCTTACCATAACTCTCAGTACTTTAACTGTCTCCTTCAAAAATAATCCAAACCCCACCCATCAGTTAAGAACATATCAGGTATACATGTCCTCCAGCTCCTAATGAACAGGCTGATTTGTTAAAAGAATTTGTCCAGTGGAGGCTATTTTCATATGGCTTTCACTTTCTTAACAGCTTAATGTAACAGCTTATTTTATATTACAACACTTAGAGAAAAATACTGTAGGACAAAAGCTTTTTTTTGTTTGTTTGTTTGTTTTATAAGTTTATGCATTTTAAAAAATTCTGAATATACAAGCTACTGTTCACAAATTTCATCATTCAAAGGCCAGGAAAATTCCTTGGCCAAAAACCACTCAGCTTTTCCATAAAATTTAATAATGCAATATTTCTGGATTTCTTTATATATATATATATTCATATATGTGTATATATATATAAAGATTATATATATTGAAAATATGTTTCTACATAGTTAACTTGAATGCTTTCACAATATGTCACAATAATAAATTTGGTATTATCATAGTCTAAAGACAAACCCCAAAGAAATAATGTAAACAAAATATTCCTTTATTTCCATGTTGGCATAAGCCAGACTGCTACAGTTGTCTGAGAACTAGCAGGTTTAGACCCATCTTAGATACACTTATATTTACAGAGGAATCAGAGTGATTATATCATAGAAACGTTTTCCCAGAGAGCTATTATGACCAAAACAGAGGAGGTAATGAAGAACAGAAGCTGAATATAGAACTAAAATTGAAAATGAGAGGTAAAATGTGGTGAACAAGGCATGTTCAGTTCTCCTAGTGATTTCAATTGTAGTGTGCGAATACTACCTCTGTTAGGAAGACTTTGTGTGCTTAATATTGTGCTTGCCTTTGTGAAGAAACAACAAAAAAAGCTATATCTATCCTTATGTACACTCAAATGGAAATCTTAGCATATTTTTAATTAGCAGTGTATCTGAACTGATTTTACTAAGTGCACAGAGGCAATGTTTTATAACTTTTATAAGTAAGGCTGCTAGTCTGGAAAGCAGTAGACTTAGCTTGAAACCAGTCTTTTCTACTAGGCTGCTGTACGACACTCTGTAAGTCACTTCAGACTTGTGTATTTTGGAGAAGAGTAGCCTTTCAATGTATTTTTATATAATTCCCAGCATAGTGATGTTGTGATCTCAGCTGAGCCTTTCAGGCACAACTGCCCAAAATACTAATCATAAAAAGGGAAAAAACTGCAGGCAATATTCCACCAAACAAGACTTGCATGAAAATTAAAAACAAACAAGTTAAAACCTTTTAATTACTTCCACCACAACAGTTTTCCAAATACCACAGTATTACACTCAATTCAGCCAATTAACATGGGATTTAGTGAACTATCCCTTTTTTATTTCATAAAAATCCTCATCCTACTTTTTGCTCAGTTTCATTCTGCACTAGTTTAGATAGATGGAGTTTGAATAGGAGATTTAATGTATCTACTCTCCCTTGTAGTTGTACTTTGCAATGCAAATTTGCAATATTTTTGTGACACAAAGAGAAGCATTTGTCTGGTGGGTTCTCTCATATTCAAATGAACATTTAGAAAAAAATGCTGTGGAAATTCAAAGGATGAGAATAGTATTAAAATTCATATAATTGAGATTTTATTGCCTTGCTATAATACGTACAATACTATTATGACTATTTCATAAAATCAAAGAAACACAGGATCTTCATTACAATGAGAAAGAACTTACAGTAAGTTTAACAAACCACTAACAATATACATCTGTGAATACTGACTTACTGAATACAGTGCTATCAGTAAAATCATGAACATTTAAGACAACTACAAAAATAATTAACTATGAGAGAAATAAAAGTATATGAAATTATCTCATCTTCTTGCAGTCTTTAATGGACATTTTCTTGAATTCCTACTGCACTGACTCTCTGTGATAATAAATAAGCTTGATTTCTCAAACATATCTTTTAAGGAATGTTTTACAAGCAGTATTTAACTACCAGTGCTCTTCATCACACTATGTTGATGATGACTTAGTTATTTCCCTCTGGAATCAACTAGTGTAAGTTTTGGTACATTTGAACATAAAAGCTATGAACTAGATTGTTTCTGTTATTGTCTAGGTGTCTGGTTGCAAGAGCAGAGTTTGCAAATCTGTTCTATACATTTCAATTTCTGATACATTAAATAGGAATGTAAATAACTAAAAATGAGATTCACATTATGCAGCACAGACATGGGAAAAATTTAAACCAGTCAATTAGAAATGCTGAAGAATGTGGCAGATTTTATTCCCTGCCCCTCTGCATGCTTCCTGTGTTTTCCTATAAAGCTCACTTACTTAAGCACCAACAGTACTGCAGTACTGCTCAGTGAGGTCTGTGAAACTCGGAACTCAATACAGAGGGTGAGCATTTGCACCCACACTGTCATTTCAAAAGGGTTGCTTCTCCTATGGATATTGTGGTTACTCCCATTTTTTACCTCCAGACTTTTAGAGTTGTGCTATGTCCCAGTGCAGGCAAAAACAGAATCCAAGGAATAGGGAAATTGAACAAAGTTGTCCGGGCATTTTTCTCCAGAAGGGAGGGGAGATCTTTCCAGTCCTCTGCTCCCAGTACGCCAATGATGCTTCAAGCAAAATGTTGCATTTAGGTCAATCCACAAAAGCATTTATGGATTCTGTAGATATATGGACACTCAACGACCTGGCCTGTTAATTGACATTTTGAAAGTAATTCAGTTCATCATCTTCCTAGTCATAGGACTTTAGGACTTTTTTTTTTCATCTTAAAGGACTGATTAGCTCAGATGATAAATTTTAACTAGATACTGAATGTAAAGAACTATTTGTCGCCCCTTGACATTTTATCTTTCTCCTTGAAATTATCATTATGCATTTTTGAATGCATATAAAGTCTAGAAACTTAAAGGGAAGATTAACTCTATGCAGTAAGGTTTTAAAAATGTAAATTCACAACACTGACAAGTTATTTTAAGCAACATTGAATACATATTTTTTAAGATTTATAATAATAAAGTTCTTATAGTATCATAGATAGTACATATCTCATAACTACAAATCATCCAAAAATTCACAAACTTAAGCAGATATGAAAGCAATGAAATCTGTCTTCATGATGAAATATATTGTGAAGACTACAGCTGTGAAAAAATAATAATTATTACTAGAAAGTTTTGGTGTCAAAATGAATAAGTGCATTTTCTCAAATATCAAACTTCTTGGTATCTGTCCTTAGGCAAATAAAATCCAGCATTATTACACCTTATCGGTCTCTGATCCAAAACATATGTTTCTCTACTGGGCAATTCCAAATAATTTATCTCAGTCCTTCTCTCATTCATCCTCAGATAATACCTGAGCTCTTCATAAATAACAATATTCAAATCTTGCTTTAACAGATAAGCTTTCAGATTAAGAATCAATATATATTAAAACAAGAAAAAAACAAATAATGTTCTCTCCTTTTAAATGACTTTTTAGCAACAGGGACAACATTCATACTTTCATAGTACAGCAGACAAAGCTGAGACTTAAACATTGGAAGTGTCCTTCTTTGTGTGAAATGTCCTACAGCATAGATTTATCTTGTATCGGTAATAATGTCTTATGGAGAAAATTCAATATCCATGTTAAGTCACTTAATAAGAAATCATTAAGAATTGCTTTATCTCAGCTAAAATCAGTCCTCAGTAAACCCCTACAGAATTTTACACACCTGTTGCAAGTAAGAATATTGGATACACTGTGGAAAGGGAAGGAGAGAAAAGAGAACCAAGAGCTATCAGATTTAAAAGTCCTGAAATATTCTTTTTTTCTATATTTTAAATTCATTTTTAATGAGTAACTATATCTAGGTCACACAAACAGGGAAAAAAGTTATTCATAAGATAGTTTAATCCACAGCAAAATATTCTGGGCATTTCCAATTCTCCACAAAGTCAAAGAACAAATAATCCTTTCCCTCCTCCCCATCAGCCCACAAGACATCCTCTCTTTTATGATCATACTTTCATTTTTATTTTATTTTTTATGGTTCAGTTTTAAGATTTCCTTTCAATTATTTTTAAGAAGGAGTTGACACATCATGTCTGCAACATGGACAATGCTCCTTTCAAGCTGACATTTCTAGAGCTATATAAATGACAAAATGCATCAATTCTTGTTCTGCCATATCTTGTAGAAAATGAAGGGCTAAAAAAAAAAAAAAAAAGATGTAGCAGATTGCACTTCATCTACTGTTGTCATTCTTCCCAAAGAGACAAATACTTTCTCTTTGATGAAGAAGAAGGAAAAATATGTTTTTGAAAAATAAAATAATTATATTAGGAGTTAATAAAATAAAACACATTAGTTAGAGCATACAGAAACATATTATAAGACAGTTTTGAGAAAAAATATTTTTGGTAAACTGTTTAGAAAATTTAAAGAGGGGGAATACGTGCAAACAACCTCATCACCTCCAAAGAGAGGGAGAGAGCGAGCGAGACAGCGAGCGAGCGAGAGAGAGAGGAACAGGAATCTCTGAGGTTTCCATAGATGGACACAAGTTGCAGGTTCATATTTTCCCCAAATCACTTAGTGAAGGGGTCACCTTCTCCAGTCTAAATGGCAGAATAAAATGGAACATGTCTGCAGAGAGTGACTACAATCTCCCCTCCCATTCATAAACTCATAAATTCAGAAGCAAAGTATTAAAGCAAAGTCTAAAAACATTGTACATTTAACTAGGACTCTAAATAAAGACATGTTTGAAATTGGATAAAGATGTTACATTACTAACCACCTAATCCCATGAAGAGATAACATACTTTCAGGAAATTCCTGAACAATCTGAAAATCAAGGTCACTAAAATAATTCCCGAATTGAGCCTTTGGTAATGCCTATCAGATAATTCCTATTTACTAAAATGTCTCTAGGGCAGAAAGTACACTTGAAATATTAAGGAAGTGTACTTGGGATATTTTCACTCCAAGGCAATGCACTCAAAAAAAAAAAAAAAAGAAAAAAAGGGGTTAACCTTGATGTTTCTTTGACATGTCATGGTTGTGATCTATGCCTTGGATATGTCTATCCAATAAACTAATAATGAAAACATTTCATCTTGGGATGTGCTCCTGGCTTATGCTGTCAGTCAAGCTCTTGGAGATAGAACTGAGAAAGATTTTTTTTTTTCTTTTTAAAAATAAAACACCAGACAAAAGTTGGTGACTTTTCCCTTCACTTCCAGTATTTTGACCAGATGTATTTGTAGCCTGCCTTCTCATCTCCAGCAAGTCATCATTTATCATTTATACAGCAAGCTATTTTAATCTTCTCT
>NW_010576767.1:475824-496271 GCF_000705375.1 Tinamus guttatus
ACTTTCTCCAATTTCTGTGGCCTAAATCTCATTTCAATCTTCAGATATGGGTATAGTGAAAGTAAAAGATATAGGACTGCTGTCTTTCTTCACTTGGTGAGTTAGTGATTATATGAATTGCCTATGAAGAACTTTAGCTGTTTTGCTGTCATATGACATTTCAAGCTAATCTCATGCACACTAGGATTTCTTGGTCTCATTTGGCAGTGTTGCTTTCTGTGTGTTTCTTTCTCTTCAGCTTCATATCACTGTGAGGATTAAATGAGCCTTGGCACATAAACCAGTCTGCTACCATTATTTTTATAATTCTAACCTTCCTAATACACTTCACCACTTTTCCGTGTTCTCAAGGGGGTTTACAACCTCAAAGTAAAACATCTTCTGAAAATTTAATCAGCGAAATGTTTAACATTTTAGAATTTAAAGCTAATATGTAAAATTACTCTTGATAAGACTACTTGCAGCATGGCTAGATGCTTCCTCTACAGTGAAACTCATTCCACAGCTTTCCTGGTGCACTAGGCTGGTTTACAGCACACATGACATTCAACATAGCTAGGGCCAATACAAATTATTTTTTCAAGTAATGTTTGCTGATACATCCTGTCAAATTCTTAATGGAAGAAGGTTCTTTCGGCAAAGATGTCTCCAATTCTTATTGCTTGTGAAATGATTATGGACGGCTCAGACACGGCCTATTTAGGCCATTTTTATCCTTTTGAAGCCTCAAAAAAAACTTTCAGTAATGTTATTTGAACAAGAGTTTGTTCCCTAATGTTTTCTCTTTTATTTTATAATAGTTTGAAATTGAATTTGGGAAATGTCATGGTCCAGACTGCTGAATACCAAGCAAGAAGCTAAGAGCTTCCAAATTGTAATCCTAACTCTGGTACATACTTGATAAGAGGCCTTATGCAAGGCACTTAATATCTCCACCTCACCTTCTTTCTTCAGAAACTGGCAATAATACAGATGATATTCCAGCTCAGTGGGCTGTTGCATGAATGAAATGAAAGCTTGCAAAATACTGTAAAAATGCGATTGCACTAGGAAGTTTAATAGAAAATATACAGCAAGGACTTTGTTTTGAGGATTAGTGATATCTTACTTCTTCCCATTTATACCACACATACCCATATATTTTTAAGTATTTTTCTGCATTTCCTATCCATATGTATCTTTGTAAAAAAATTAGTTGACCAAAATTGTTATTTTATTTTTTACAATGTTGAGATATGTTTAAGAATACTTACTTACATAAACAGAAGAAAATTCGAATAGCATGCTGTCACAGAATCACAGAATGGTTAAGACTGCAAGGGACCTCAAGAGATCTTCTAGTCTAAGTCTCCTGTTCAAGCAGGGACACCTAGAGCACGTGGGACAGGGGCACATTCGGGCGGGTTTTGAAGATCTCCAGAGAAGGAGACTCCACACCCTCCCTGGGCAGCCTGTGCCAGGGCTCTGTCATCCTCACAGGAAAGAAGTTCTTCCTCATATGGAGGTGGAACTTCCCGTGTTTCAACTTATACCCGTTACCCCTTGTCCTGTCACTGGCCACCACGGAGAAGTGTTTGGCCCCATCCTCCCTACAATCACCCCTCAAGTACTTGAACATGTTGATCAAATCTCCTCTCAGTCTTCTCTTCTCCAGACTGAACAGGCCCAGCTCACTTAGTCTTTCCTCATACAATAGGTGCTCCAGTCCCTTAATCATCTTCATTGCCCTATGCTGGACCCTCTCTAGAAGCTCAATGTCCTTCTTGTACTGGGGAGCCCACAACTGCACACAATACTCCGGGTGCAGTCACACCAGAGCTGAGTAAAGGGGCAGAATCCCCTCCCTTGACCTGCTGGCAACACTCCTTTTGAATCAGGCCAGGATCCCATTGGCCTTCTTGGCCATGAGGGTACATTGCTGACTCATGGCTAGCCTGTTGTCAACCAGGACTCCTGAATAGCTCTCTGGGCAGCTGCTTTCCAGTAGGTCAACCCCTAATCTGTACTGGTGCCTCGGGTTATTCCTCCCCAGGTGCAGGACCCTGCACTTGTCCTTGTTGAACCTCATGAGGTTCCTCTCTGCCCAACTCTCCATTCTGTCTAGGTCCCTCTGAATGGCAGCACAAAATTCACTGGAATGGACTGTTATGTACCACATAACACCTAAAAATGCTGTTCTTCTCACGTAGAAAATCTAGTCGATCTTTTCATACACAAAATCTCATGTGTACTGAAGCTTAAGAGTGAACATGCTCAAGAACCAAGGGATTCCCTCATCACAAAGGACATGCAACAAGACCTCTGAAATACCTTTCCTTAAAAACTGAGACCTTACAATATGTTGGAGCTGCAGTTTGACAGTGAAATCTTGCAAATATGATTATAAAGACTTCCATTGTATATATTTGTAATATACAGGCATCTGATGATGAAAAAAAAAAAACCTTAAAATATGAATATGACTATAACAATAGTTAGAGAAGACATGGTTAAAGTCAGACTCAGCTCTGGATCTGACTCTAGCTCCCTTTTGTCACCACAATCACACAATTATTGGTCATCAAGCAATCTTATAAACTAGATCCAGAGAGACTCTTGGGCCTCTACTGTTTTATAAGCACAAATCCAAAGCTATCTATGGAATTTTTGCTCCACTCTTCTCCCACCCTGAGGGTACCTGAAGTATAATCACGCTTCAGTTTGTATTATTAAAGCTTAAAAATAGTTTAATGTTCTGCAGAAGTCCCTTTAAACCTTGTTGAGACTGAGAGGTTTACATATTGCACTTTTAAGCCTGCCCAGTTCAAATATTAGACATCTGTTGATCTGTACAGGTCACTTGAGTAGTTTTCCTCTATCATGTCTATTAAGAGCACTCATGTGTTGACAACAGCCTTTATCACTTTTCTTAACTGATAGTCTGATGTTTAAGACATTCTCTGGGACAATGATTCAGTCCATTTTGCTACTCTTTAGAATTAGAATTTCTATTCTGTATATCCTGAGATAAAGACTTTCTTGGCTTTCTTAGCATTTATTGCAATATGGGTACTTCAGAGTCTTCTTCACCATTGCCCCACAACACCACTGGAGTTGATCCACTTTATATAAATAAATATTGTTCAACTTCCTTCTTTTGTGAAAGCAAGTAATATTTGCTGAAATTTGCTGAATTCTTAGATTATCTTCAAAAGCATTAATTTGGCATCTACTTCCTAGTTAAATCTGTGGGAGCTCTCACACAAAGACCTTAATAGTCACTTATATTAATACATTAATTACATCTGGCTATTTGCTTTTCAGTTATGTGCTGAAACATAGGAATTAAATGAAAGACACATATATCATAAGCTTACTCAGGGATCACAAATCCTTCAGATCTCAAATTACACCAAATATCATATTAAAGTGTGCCAAACAATCTAAACAACATTTAGAAAGAGGTTCCAAATACTATGCATACCACTGAAGACCCCTGAAATTGCAATAATTTTTCTCTTTGAAATATATTATGTATACACACAAAAATTCTCATTCTCTCTTCACTGTTTTGTGAAGAGCCAAAGAAAAGCAGTAAAAACAAATGAAAAATGTTTTTTTTTTCCTAGTTCCCTGATCTTTGTATTCTCATCTGTTACTTTTGATTGAAGCAGTTGTTAGATACAAGTAAGATTTTAATTTAATCTGAGATACTTGTAAACCTTAATGAAGCTCTGATTTCACATATAAAATTGAATTATTTTTATTCTAGCAATCTTCTGATGCTCGGACACAGAGATAATAGTCCCTGCTCAGATAATTGTTTAATGGTTTTTTAAATAAAATATTATCTGAACATTAACCACACACATTAGTAAAGACTTTTTGATACAATTCATACATAAATTGTTGTCAACACACCTTTCTCTGTATTGTGTTATTTCAGCAAATTATGTTTTTTCAGTAAAACTGCTAATTTCATGCCAGCAGATAACTCAGCCTGTGGGATTCAAATCCAGGTACATCTAAATATGTTAGAATGTGGTTCCGATTGCATATTTCTGTCCCTGCAAACAGATACCTAAAAACAAACAAACAAACAAAAAAAACTTCTATGTATTCAGATATAAGTCTAGGATGTCACTATAATATCAAGACTATGGGCAATCATTAACTTTTCTTGTGCTGGCTTCATAATCCAAACCTGTGATATTTTCATCACCACGCTAAATCGCCATCTCATACTCCCTGCTTAATCCCATCTCTATCTTTCTCTAATATCATTCACACCACTCTATGTCGTATTGATGACTGTGTGCTCTGGTAAACACTGAGACCAGTAACACCTTAAGAGAACATACTTTGTCATTCTCTCAGGGCCTGACTGTATTTCTGCTCTGAGTGAAAACTATGAACCTGCCAAAGTCAGTGACCAAAAAAGGAATTTTTGCTTCTTCAGGGCTTTAAAAGGAATGAGTGCAGGTCATTAAGTGACACAGAGGTTTCTAAAGCACAGGGAAGAATGGTTCTAGTAATATAGCAATACTGAATTTGCAAATAAATCTACGGCAGGAAAAAAAAAAAAAAAAAGCATTTCCACTGATTTTTTGAAATGCAAATCAGTTTGTGATTTATTTTGAAGGAAAAAAAAATAGCTTTTCAAACAAATTATTTTTAGAAACACCAACACCAGTAGAAAATAAACTGTTAGACCCCAAATATTTTACATAAATATACTTTATATTATCTCCCCTCCCCTGTACCATGTGAGGTTGAACAAATTTGAATATAAAGAACTCTTCCTATGAATTTTATGTGTAAATAATTTATGCTATTAATTACAGTTTCCTACACTGTAGTAGTGAAGAGTTGCAAAGTATCTAATAGGAGTGCAGTAAAAAATGATCAGATCAAATAATTTGTAATGGATAATTTTCCCCCCAAATTTTCTATTTTTCTGAAACACTTGCTGACATAATATCTAAACTCTGAGGTCACGGATGAGCTTATTAGAAGTACTGGAGATGTAACTCTTCTTTAAGTACCAGTGAAACTTTATGACTTAACTGCAGCAAAATGGTATAAAATGAGTGGTTTGGTGTTACTTTTAGTTTATCTCCTTCCCAACTTTTCAATATCAAGTACAAGCAGAAGCATTTAAAGTTTTGCTGTTTTAAGACATACAATGAATAAGGATTTTTCTTCTTTTTCTAAATATGAATCATTTTTAAACAGGTCTCTCATAGCCATGAATCTTGGCAACTCAGAACTGAAAAGCAGGCAGCCCACCGAAGCAACCAAAGCTAAGTCTTTTATAAGAGTGTAGGAGATCTATGGAGGAAACTTGTTTGTGTTACTTCACTTGGCTTAAGTGATCAGCTTTGGCAGCTCAAATTGATTATTTTCTTTCCATTTCATCTTATCATCCCAACTAATTACAACACATGTGATGCTCTATGCACTCAACTTCATCTTGTCAACAAATATTAATTATTCGACAGAATTAATTATTTGGAGACTAAAACATAGTCTCAGCAGGGATTGACACTTTTTTTTTTTAACATGCAACTCTCAGTTCCCCAACACACTGCATGCAACATACACTCTTTGATTTCTATTAGCATTGCTAGTTATTTTTCCAACATGATTATACATGACTGTACATTCTTATTTGCTCCTTTGGGGGGGGGAAAAAAAAAACAAGAACACATTTTATTCCTTTTAAAAACAATATAGTTGCTTTATTACAGTTTGGCATCAAAACCTACATATGTCATCCGTATACTTGATAATAAATCTCATGTAGCGAAAAAAAAAAAAAACAGAATCACAGAATGGCTGAGGTTGGAAGACACCTCTAAAGATCATCTAGTCTAAGTCTCCTGTTCAAGCAGCGACACCTAGAGCACGTGGCACAGGGTGGCATCCAGGCGGGTTTTGAAGATCTCCAGAGAAGGAGACTCCACAAGCAGCCTCTCTGGGCAGCCTGTTCCAGGGCTCTGTCATGCTCATGGTCAAGTTCTTCCTCACATGGAGCTGGAACTCCCTGTGTTTCGATTTGCACCCATTATCCCTTGTCCTGTCACTGGCCACCACTGAGAAGAGTTTGGCCCCATCCTCTTTACATTCTGCCTTCAGGCATTTATACATATTGGTCAGATTCCCTCTCAATCTTCTCCAGGCTAAATATGCCCAACTTGCTTAGTCTTTCCTCATACAACAGATGCTCCAGTCCCTTAGTCATCTTCATTGCTCTATGCTGGACCCTCTGTAGAAGTTGCACATCTCTCTTATACTGGGCAGCCAGTGACTGGTTGTCAATTCTGGAATAACTTACATAAATTGCTTCGAAGAAATATATCACCGGAATTATTTTATATTCTAAGAGTAAGCTACATCACTGTGTCTTCATTATGCAATGTCACCTAAAATAGCCTTTTTTTATTATTTTTATCCACCCCTCCAATGAAGGAAGAACACCTAAATATTTTCCCTAAAACTGATTACATGCAGATTATAAATGTTCTTGTAAATTATTCAGCTCTTGATTATTGGGAAAATTTACCAGATGCTGTGGAATAAGAAACAGAATGGCAGATCAATATCTACAAGACAAACTATAACACACTCACTTCTGTAAATTAAAGCTTTTAAGTTATCAAGTTTTCAATGTATGTATGAGTTTCCTTCTAAAATTATCTAAATGTTTACAGTGAAAAAAGTACCAATTTAATGATTTTTACTGTTCTATTTTTATATTCTTTTATCAGTGCTGAGAGAGATAGAACCCTTAGGGAAAAAAAAAAAAAGTGTGGTAAAGATACAGGTTACTAGTCCTTCACCTCTTTTATGTTCATACTGTTGATATTCAATCCCATCTTTAATATTTAAGTTAGGAGTATCAGTTTTTGCAAAAATCACAAAAATGCTGATTGTCATGGCTTGGAGGAAAATCTAGATGAAATTCTTTTTTACTAGTATTTCTCAAGAATGATTTCCTCAGATGTCTCTAAAAGATTTTATTGAGCTATTTCTTTTTCTGTCTGTAAATTTTTCTAAATGGTATAATAAAAATAAGTGTGAAGAAAGACATTTGAGAAAGAATAGAAAATTGCGGTCATCTTTCTGGTTTATACATATATATATATAAAAGTAATGTAAAAAGAAAACTTACTTATTTGATTCATTTGCCCTTCTGAATATTTGGAAAATGCTTTGAACAAGTCACACCATTTGAAATGCTGAAGTTCTCTTTAAAACTGAGCTCTTCACTACCTTTCTGAGAAGAAATAGGCATTTAGTATGTGTGTATTAAGAACAGCAACAAATTACATAGTTATGCTCTAATTATCACTTTCCTTACTTCTTTCTATTTTGTGCAATAGTATACCATAGAATTTTGAAAAACTTTGACAAGTACCAAAGAGTAGACTCTAAGATCTAAGGAGAGTAAAAACGTCTGACAGCATCAAAAAAACATGTTCACCTTTTGTTTGTTACTGCCTGATCTATAAATCCCTACTGATATAAGCTGCTTGACTGTGAGTGTGAAGGGATACGTTAATCTAGATATGAAGATGTGAGTAACACAGTCATATCTTATCAATAGATAAAAAAGAGATTTGTAATAATCTTTTTCAGAAAAAAAATTTCTTTGCAAAGCAGAAACATTTAGAAGTATTTCTGCACAATTCAATCTCAGGATAGCAAGATGATCCTTCAAAAAAAGATCCCTAGATAAATAGGAAAATGGCTAAGACATATCTAATGTAACATTGTCAATCTGTTCAAAAGCTGGGTGTTCAAAACATTGTCTTCTCACCCTGCTAAATTATATCTTTATGTGCTATACAAAACAGCTCTAAAAAATATGCTTAAACTCCTGTAATTAGATTTATTCCCTAGCTACCACAACTCTATGAAAGTGTACCACATCTCCTCATTCTGTTTTCTCCATCTCCCTAACTAGCTTCTTTTTCCAATTTAAAAATATGGACTGAGAACAACAGATAAATGCTTTCAAAAGAACAGAAACTGACTCTGACTTTAGCTTTGTCCCCTTGCTTTAGGAAGGAGAAGGGTTTGAAGTGTTCAGAAACAATTTATATTCTAATCTCTTTGACTTGAAATCCTGAAATATTGAAGGATTTGAAATACTAAAGTATAATGGGATTCTAATTAGAAATTACTGTTAGTAACAACAACGGCATAGAACAATTAATTTTCACTTGTCTTCTCACAGAAAAGTTTTATTTTAGAGAAACGTGGTAGGAATAAGAGGTGAAAATAAAGTTTAGAAAAAAAATGATAATGTATAGGTCATGATTGATAAAAAGCATATTGAAAATGTAAAGGGTGAAGGTTTAGTTGCCTATCTGTATATGTACATTCTCATTTTAAAAACTCTTTTAAAATCTCTTAATCTCTTTTAAAACAAGTCTCTAAGAATATTGCAAATTCATAATAAAATGAATTTAATGTCCTAAGATATCCTATCATGATGTATATCTAATACATAAAAACAAATATGTATACTTTTTTCTCATGAGTCATGAAGAATTTTTTAGAAATAAATTCATAATGTTCAAACTCACTGCAGCTAGTGGCAGGCATACTACTTTTTTGGTTAAAAGTAGTTTAACATACCAAAAAGGAAAATCAGTCTTTAGTTCTGAACAGCTGACAGTTTGTAACTGTATATTTTCTATAGCAAACTATAGTGTAACCCAGTCAAGTGGACATTCAAGTTCTTGCACATTACAAACCAGAAACCTAACCTGAAATGAGAATCTGCATATGTAAGCATACCACCCACCACAAACACAACTCTGTTGTTATTAAAGAAGTCTAGACACACTATAAAAGAAAGGAACGGGATTAAAGTAAATGAGATATCCTGTTGCATTTGTGTGTGACAAGAGCTGAATAAATCTGCCAAGATTTTCTAATTCACAGGATTGATAATACTCCTCAGAAGAAAACTGTGGACATTGCCTGTTTGTATAGGTGCCAGTCTCTCAGCCAAAGGACTTTCCTCAGTTCTCTTGATCATCGGTATGTGTAATGCAAGACTAGGGTTATGATAAAGAATTAAGGCTTCATTTAACCAAAGTTTATGCATCATCTTACAGAATTCATATCAGAATCTCCCTGCTCCAGGACAGAGTTGTGTGAAGACTAGACTTTTCAATTTTCTACTAATTGAAGTAAAAAAAAGAGAAATATTTCAGGTCAACTTTTTTTTTAAAAAAGGAATCCCTTCCTAAACCAAAATGAAAAGATTGGGAGGAATAGTCATGAGTAAAAGCTAGAAGGCAAAATAAAGCAAGAAATGAGACAATCTAAAAGAAAATCAATTTAGAGGAAAAAATCAAATCTATTTTTTTAGGAAATGTCTAGATAAAACACTTTGATTTTTATTCTCTTTTCATTTTTCAGGCTGGAATAATTTCATAAATTTAACATAAGGTTAAGTGAAGCTGTTTGATAATTTAACAGTTTTTTGTGGACTGTTCCACACGTTTTCAGTTACATTACCTCAAAAACAATAATGAATTTGGTTTCACAACATCTTCCCCTGGGAAAGAGGTTCTCTACTCCTACATCACAATGAAGTAGCAAAGTACTGAAAATTTAAATGTTTTTCTCAAAATAACTTTATGGAAGCATAGACTCAGGTTTAAGTCCTGGCCCGATACTCTGTTTGGTCCCTCACCAAATATGCAAGTGTAGGTGAAAAATATCCAGAGTTTTTAAAAGAAAGACTTACAGGAGAATGGAGGTTACTATAATGGTATTTTTCATTACCTCTTCTTGCCATACATCCCTGTCATTCATTTGAAGTCCTCTACTTGGACAAAGAACTCCAAGGACAAAGATTCAACCTTGATCCGTTCCAGCCTTGCCTCTTCCTCATGGTTCAACAACAACAAAAATATAGACATGTCAGTTCAATCTTCTTCAACATTTATATAGTTTATGGTTGCACAGTATCTACTGTTGGCATTTCCAGAGACTTTGACATTACATAGTATTTCAAAATAAACCTCAATACTGCAGGCACCATACCAATAGCACCATTGCTGATGGTGAAAAGCCTTTAGAAAGTCTAAAGACCAGGCCCATGTGGCAGTAATTTCTGACTGAAATAGTGCAGTGAATCACACTACCTAGTCACTACTTATTTCCTTTTTTTCTTTCTTTTCTTTTTCTTTTTTTTTTTTTTCTTCTTAACAGCACCCTGTACAGCAGCTAACCTCCCTGTTTCCAATCACAAGCTTTCATGACAAAGCTGTGTGGAAAAACTAAAAGGTAGAAAATATCTCCATACTACCTTCCTACTAATCGTCCATTCTCTTCCAAGTGAGTTATATACTTTTCAGTATTTCTGCTAATGTTTTCAGAGAATGTTTGTGAATGTGTCAGGCTGATATCCATTTAGGGGAACTAGACTGAATTGTGGAAATGAGTCCAATGGCACATGTACCTAGAGGGCAGAAGCATAATTGCCCTGTTTGGTCTCAGCACAGACCTTTTGCTCTTCACAGAGCATCAACACAAGCCAAAAAGAAAACAGGTTGCTCTTTAAGTTTATCAAATGGCTTTCAGTTTATACTCAAATCTCCTACTGATTTCTGTGACGGCTCAGGATGCTGCCTGGTGAGTATAAAAGAACTTAAACAAACACTGAGAAACATAGTAATATTTGGTATAAACATTTGCTTTCAAAACGCTCCTATGCAAGGGAAAAAGGACTCAACTTTTTGATCTTTCATTCTTACTTTCTGCCTTCCTTCGCTATATTTTTTTTATTTTTTTTTAATACTTAACAGCTTCTTCCTCTAATTTTCCTTTATGATCTCTATTCTGTCACTAGAAACAAGCAGAACCTCTTTAAGTCAAGATGTTTTCCCCTTCAGTTGACTGCCATTCTGGGACCCAATGAAATGAGGTAGCTAACAAGAAAGGGAATTTGCTGCAGCCCAGCAACTGTTCTTTAACTAAATAGCAGAAAGATATCATATATTGGACTACGAAAGTAGCCTTAGTCTCAGCAGACCTAACCAGAAACTTCACTGGTTGTCATTTTGTAATGTCACCAGCAAGAGCTCTGGACTTCAAACAAGTAACTGCAAAAAGACGTTAGACTGAATTAAAACTTTGAAACACTAGGGGTCTAACTTGGAAAGGAAAAAGAATGCTTAGTGCATGAAGCATCTGAATGGTTAAAAAGCACTGTGGAAAAACAAGTTGAATTTTGGAAAAAAAACATTTATAGACAGAACAATTTTCCTCTCAGGATTGTTAAGGTATGAAATGCCTCTTGCAACAAGACTCATAGGTTGTCTCTCCCTGCCCAGCAAAACATTATTTTAATGGATAACTTCAATTTTTTCAATCTCTTGTGAGAAATATTATCCATTCTTAAGAAAACATTATTCACAAACCAAAACTAACTTAGAAGAACGTTAAAGATACAGACTAAAACACTGTAATTTTAGAAAATGCCAGAAATTATTATAATTATTTTAAGATAATTACAATAATTACAGTGAACTTAACTACTCAGGAAAATTGTAATAATGAGAGAAATAAGATAATCCCGTACATGGTCTAAAGACCTCAGCTTCCTCCACATGAAGTGCATTGTATGAGTTTTTTGAGAGGTGAATCAGGTTATACAATAAAAAATTGTTTCATTTATGATTCTTTTCTCCTCTGCTGGAATCTGCGGCATAAATGAGAGGCTGTAGTGACAGAGTGGATGCCCTTGGTAAAAGCAATGGTATTCCAGAAAATCTAATTCCTCCCCCTTTTCCTGCCCTCTTGTGGTGCTGAACAGGGTATTTAAATCTGATTTCTCTCAGCACGCAATTGCCAGTTCTCTGATCCTCATTTCATATATGCTAAAGTTTAGAATTGTAAATTAATATACTAGTGTTCTGAAGGTCTTTTGTATCCAGCAGTTTTCCTGCTTTTTCCAGATCAATGCAATGGCCTAAAGCTCCTTCTTTTTAACCATGTCTTTAAATATATAAATACTTTAAGTATCTTGACCATCTTGTCCTAATTCCCTCAAATTTTGACTCAAAATCAGATGATGCTTCTGATCTCAAGCATTTCTGCATCTCCATTCCCTCCATGTCTATCCCCTTCATGCACTAGGGCATGAAAACACACTTCTAGTGAACTCAACTAATACATGTATGGCCAGTGACATACATGAAGGCGGGGGGGGAAAAAAAAAAAAAGTTCTGTATGCAAAGCATGCTTTGAATATAAAAGAGCCACTCTGAACAAATGAGAAAACAAACTATTTACTACTGAAAACTAACTGAGTGCTGTTATCTGTCCTGGACACTGAATGAAGCAGTGAAGCTGTGTGAAAAAGACAGCATAGAATATTCCAATCAAAAGTCTGCTTGATAACATATAGTCCAAAACAGAAATTATAATTGAAAGACTGCACAGAAAAAGATGGCATTTCCCAGCTTATGAGCCTGATTTTTCATCTGAACTAGCAAAGCAAAGAAGGAAACAAAAACTTAGTAGAGACAGATCAACAAAATAAAACATCTGTAAAGCAATAGTGATTAAATTGTCATTTACTCTAGGTATTTTCTGTAGTTCCACATGATTTGGAAACAGACAAAATCATTCTTTGAAACTTTTTTTCAATGAAATATTTTTCATTTATATTAATGGTTTAGGATGAAACTGCTTTTCTGACAGGGTTTGAAAGGTATAACAACTGCAAAACTCAAAGTTTTCTAAGATGATTCTATAAAGGAAATTGTGAAAATGTGAAAGTGTATTTATATCCTTTAGAATCTCTTGTACGTGTCTCTCAGAATTTGAAATTTTACACTTTAAAGGTGTTTTTCCCATTATATATAGGAATCAAAATTTAGATTAAAAGAAAAAAAAATAGCCAGAAGAAAAACTAAGACTTTCCCAATATTTCACATTATCATGCCATATTGCAATATGAGGTGAAAAGAAAAAAAATAGGACTTTTCTAAGGTATCATGGAACTTGTGACAACATTTAATATCTCAGCAGTAGGAGCTAAATATTGAGGGGTCCACAGAAATCAAACTTTCCAGCCCACAGAAATTAAATGTTGTATATGCTGATGAGGGTCAAAATATGCCTTGTTAGTTTGAAAATGCTACAGATAGACTTTGACTTTTCTCTAGTAAGTAAATAAAGGCTATGTAAATTAAATATTCATGGTAGATCTCAAATGGACTCTTCAAACTTTGCTATGCTTTTACAGAGGAGCAAAGATCTGAACTGCGGGAAGTTCAAGACCTGAGGAATCAAGTACAAGAATTATCTTTAACCTTCAGTCATCTACCTGAACATTCCCGAGACTTCAAAAGCTCAGCTTTTCCTCTCTGCCTAGTACCTAACCCCTACCCCGACCACAAATGTCATTGTTCCCCAAAGAAATAAAGTCAAACTGCTATTAATATGCACGAGAAATTTGGCCTGCCATTTGGCAAGCAGTGACTCTGAATTTATGTCTGAATGTCTGGAGAATGAGACTCAGCTGGAAAGTTATTTCTAAAAGTTTGCATATCTGAGCATTTAGGGGAGAAGGACGTGCTCACAAAGATAAAAGAAATTTTTTCGCCTTGGTAGTAGATATTTACAAATATCTGGGTGGGATTTGTTTGCACAAGTCCTAAAGCCCTATCATTCATCCCAGTAACAGAAATTCCACTTTCCCTGACTAAGCACTGTCTAAGTCTCAGTAAACTATCCCAAATGGAGGTTGTGGGCACCTGATTCTATCTGGAAGTAACAAAAGATAATAATAATTTATATAGGCTATTACTAAAACCAGCACAACCATACATTAATTTAACTTTTCAATAACTTCTACCATCTTCAGTAAAGCAAAAGATAAATCTTATTGCACAAGTAATCCTTATTATTTGAACAGGAATACTGAGTATGCAATCCTGGTTAGACTAAGTATTAGCTAAAGATCTGTCTAAATTACTTAGGTCTAAGAACCAGGACTAGTGGCAGAGTATAAAACAAACAAACAAACAAACAAACAGACAAACAAAAAGGTATAAGAGTTAATTTCTTTGATTAAAACATACAAGATTCTAAGGCACTATGCGTAGCTATAGTAACAGATACTACAGAGCAGCCACAACATAATGACATTCTAGGTCTTCATGAAACTTAAAAAAAGTAATGATGAACTATTATTATTTTCTCTACATTGGAGGAAGAACAATCATCTTTTTGTGTTCACCATCCAACAGAAGAACTTCATGTGTACTTATCTAATGTGTAATCTCATACTCTGTGCTAGCTGTGCACAGCACCCTTCCTATAAATTGCTCAGGGGACTGGGGAACACCTAGTTGGGCCTAAACACAACATAATGTGTCTACAGTGCATTCAAATAGTGAGTTACAAGCCTCAAATTTCAAGCAGCAGAGGGAACACTTTCACAGTATTTCACAATCATTATTCTGAATAACATATTCACGATAAATAGTTCTGGCAGCTTTATATCATCTATTAGCACAGAGATCACAGAAAAGGACAAAACAATCCTCTTGACCTTGATTACTTCTAATGATAAAGTCAGAGAAGAAACCATTTTATTTATTCTACTGACATTTTTTTCAACTACCAGTATTATATCTAAGCATATTAAAACAAGAACCTCAAATCTAAAGCAAAGATATTCTTTACAGCAAACAGAGTAACTAGTCAGGACATCTAGTTTATGCATGAATCTGAAGAGAACTGGCAATATGGTGTAACATTCTGTTCTGCTCTACTTTTCTTAGAATGCTGCTTCTGGTAGGCACCTTCTGTTGCTTAATTTTCAAACATTCATTTAAATCATATTCAATCATAATTATATGATTAAATGCTGACAATTCTGGATAATAATATTAATTATTCTGGACAATGTATTTAATACATTTTATCACATAAGCAGCTCAATTTCTTTCTGGCTCACATAAAAGGTTGGGGAAATATGAATCACTGCCATATATGAAAGAAAAGTCAGAGTCTCTGAGCAAGACCAAAACAGACTTGTTTCAGATATGTCCAGACACAGATACATGAAACTTGTTACTATAACAGAAGTAAAAGCAAAAAAGTCTCAGGGACCTTACCAGTTTACTGAATTAATATCTTTTTTATCTCCAAAACACCTCATAATGTTAGGTAAACTGCTGTTTGATTACTGCCTTAAAAACAGAAAGAATGAGGATGCATATTTTCAGAGGCAATTTATGAATTATGATCTACCACATTTTAAAGTATGATGATGTCACACGGCTAGGCATCTCTTTCTCCAAGTTTATAACTTCGTGTTTCTGTTGGGCTTTTTAAGTAGTAATGACTACAAGCAGGTTGGTACAGCTGGACAAAGACAGCAAATACGGTATAGTCTATATAATTGACTTACTTAAACTTGCTTTCTTGATGCTCAAGTTTTTAATAGACAATGTAGAAGATATTGTGAGGATTACTCCAGTTATTAGATTTGTCCTGTCAATCACAACATACTATTCATACCTAATAAAAATCCGAGTCAAACCAACACTTGGCTTTCCCATCCATTTTTACTGTCCAAAGAAGTTGATTTCATATTCATGTCTTCATGCCCAGGAAAAAACAATTAAACAACAAAAACAAACAAACAAAATACTCCATTCTACTGTAAATTATCATTTCTTTATCATTAGGAAATTTTAATAACTTAATATTCCTAATAATAGAGCTGCTCACATAACTCACATAACACTACTACTCAGCCTATTTTTTCAGACATCAAGATAAAATGTAAATGTGGTTGTAAAATCAGCATCCAAAAAACTAGTATTCCTTCCAAAACTGTAATGTAAGAGTGTGTTCCAAAACCAGACATATATGCATTTTTACAACCCTGACACATTCTCTAAGACCACAGAGTTTATCTTTTCATGCTTCAGTAATCCTGGATTTGTGAGCAATCAAACAAAGGAGCCTCTGGGTCATGGCTACAGGCACTCCTCTCACCAAGATCTATTTCTGCTTTTTAATTATGCCATAATTAGAATATAACCAGTAGCATGTCTTCACTGGAGGGGTAACCATTCATTAATGCAGACAGATAAGACTGTGGTCCATTGAAAGTAATGAAGTGGAAACATCTATATTAGTTCTAAAGCCCTTGAGACCATGCCTGAAATATCCTCTGCAGTCACACAAAGCACTGTCAGGCACCTTGTATCACAACCATGTAAGTGAGACCATTATCCACACAGTTTGTGACTTTAGATTTTACTAGGTTGGAAGGAAAATTTCAGTGTCTAATCTGCTAACTTTAAACTGCCTACCGTCTATCTCTCCTAACGGGCTTTTTTTTTCCTGCCTTTTTTTTTTTCTTTTTTTTTTTTTTTTCAAAATATGAACAATTCTAATTTGATTTCTAGATTTCACTCAGAATTAAAAGATTAGCAAGTAGAAGGAAGGTCAGACTTCATATTTCTAAGAGGTAGTTGAAAAGAGGGGAATAACACATTCTACATATCCATGATGGAAAGAATGAAGAAATGCTAAGTTAAATTACAGCAAAGAATAGAAGTAAAAACATTAGTAAAAAGTGTGTAGTAAAGATAATGAAGTGTACGCTCAACCAGTTGAATGTACTGTCTGTGAGGCCATAAAATCTCCACCACAGATATCAATAATGTTCTTGACAAACGTATTTTAACCAGATTTCAGAGCAGAGGTACAGACTGGATATTGTCAAAATCCCGTTTGGATCTATTTTCCATACTTGGGTGGTTATTTGCTGTATTCTTGTAGGACCTGAAAACTCCACTAAAGTTCAGCACCTCAAAGTGCCAATTGCTGTTCAAGTGTTATTTTAAGAGACAGATCCATCGTCAGAGAATTTATTATCTGATTTCAGATAAGACACATGGAGAGGTTATTACACTTGAAGGAATGGTGAGCAACACCACAGTGACAGGGCAATAACTTTACAGTTTGTTATTTTTAACGTGCAAAATGTGCTTTCAATCATGTAAAAATTTTTTAAAGACAGTTTCATGAAATAGAAACAGACATTGATCCTGCAAACCACGTACCTCTGACTGATGGAGTGGTCTTGCAAAATCCATGCAAGTATCACCTATTCTGACAAACAATCCTGATAACTGGAGGAGAATCATGGAATTCCAGAAAGGAGTAATTTTCATTTAGTATCTACTGTAATATCACAACAGGCAGAAATGTGCTTGCCCTCCACATATGTGCACCTTATATAACTGTCTCCTTACGCAAACCCTGAGGGCAACTCAACAGGAACTTAATTTTAATGTCCTGAATTGCGCTGTGAAGGAGACTCTCTCTCTTCACAGAGGAGACGGGGAAATTCAACAGATGAACCTACAGATTGATGAGATCTTCAGTTTTTGTAAAGGTTCCTTTTCAAGAAAGTTGTTCTTTCTGAGGCTGTAATTAGTTTAATTTATATTGTGATTCACAGAATCAGAGAATGGTTAAGGGTTGGTTGATGGTTGGAAGGGACCTCTATATTTTAGATGGTAGAGGTCTATTCCTTTGAGAATTCCACTGCAGAATTCTATTCTGTTACCTAAAACTTGCCATTGTGGCTCACTATATTCCTGAAGAAAGAATTCTCCAGTGATTTCTGTATGAAAACGAATTATATTCTGGAGAGTTTGCCCAAAATGCTTCCCTCACATAGATGTCCAAATCAAAACATGTAATTTGGGAACAGTTTAGTAACCTCCTATAGTTTTTGATTTTTTTTATATAAAGCTCATAATTTTATCTAAAAGCTTTTTTTTTTTTTTTCCCCCAGAAGATACACTCAAACCAAGACTAAAAAGAGCCTTTATATATGCTTGTAGAAAGACAGTGATTTTCAACAATTGCTATGAAAAACCTTTTCCTCCTTCAGTAATTTCACCCTCTTTCCTGTAAAGATACAGGTACTGTTAGCATTCTTATTCTAGCTTATCTAACCTTTCCTACTAAAATTCTCTGGCTAAGAACATATTTCACGGTCAAATCTCTGCTTTTCAATTATTTCACCCATTTTTTCTAGTTAAATTGGTAGAATGGGCAATAATCCAATTAGCCAGGAAGCAAATAAAGCAATCCTTCAAGTTGTGAAAGGCATACACAGTAAAATGTCTCTGTGATGTAACCTGAAGTATCAAAACCTTTAATTGCCCGAAATACGTGAGTCACCTGCAATGACAGTAACAAGAATTTCTTGTGACAAGATTCATTTTTTTTTCTCATGCTGTCCTTGAGCAAACCTTTGCATAATATTTTCTCTCCATATAAAATGCCCACAAACTTCACTGGGGAAAGGGCTCGTTTGCATAATATTCAGATTATTTCATTTGCTTGATCAGTGTAATAAATGCCAGAGAAGATAAGCAAGCATTCCTTGCAAATAAAGCATTGCATGCAAATTTCATTTTTAATGGAATGGTGCTTGGTGACCAATTCTGGAACCTTAAATTGATGAGATTTTTCTAGCCAGACATGGTTTCTAATATTCAGTTAATGAACATCACAAAAAACACCCCTATGATTTTTATTTAAAAAATACATGCATAGGAAACCTCATTAAAAACTTGGGATGGAGAATATGACATTGTAAATGCTTGAATAGACAGAGATTATTATAAAGCACAGAGGAGTAACATTCATGAATAAATCAAAAGGTATTAAGATTAAACAAACATGCAAAGTTGGAAAATTAAAGGAGATCAATTAATGAAAGCAACAAATTAATTCAATTTTCATCTGAGCACTTGACATTAAACTTGCTGCTGTACAAATAAACTCAATTTCAAGGTGTTTGACTGCAGAAACTCATGTTGCTAGAAGGTCAGAATTTGTCTTAAAACTTTAATTCCCTGATTGCTAGGGTTAGACATGGCATAACTTTGTCCTGAATGCTAGGAAGATGCTGAACTGAAATCATTGCAATCAAATCATCCCTCATCTCAGATCAGAGAAAGCAAGACTGAATATGAGAGAGAAACAACACGCCTACTGCAAGTGGAAAACCAACGATGTGTACATTCTTCGCAGACAAATATGCCGTAACTACACATTATTGGCAATGAATGTCAGTGTACTTTTGATGCTCTCAGAAATAGCATGAAAGCATATTGGCTCCTGGAAACAGAAAGACAAGTTATGTGCCACTGTATCCAGACAAATGTCCCTGAACCAAATATATGGGTGTAATGTGGATCACATCTATTCTAACTTTTTAACCTATCCACTTGCCACTGCAGGGCCTGCTGGTATAAGGCCATGCTGTTTCTCAGCAAATGTTATTCTTTAACGTGCAGGCAGCCCTCCAGAACAACAAGAAAACAAACCTATATCTCAAAAAGAATACATTCATCAGGCATTTTTCCCCAAAAATTCCAATTTCATAATCCCATATTTCATAAACTGTATTCGAAACATGAATACCTTAGTATAAGCTAGGGAGAAAAACCCTATTTATATCAGAAACAAAAGTTTCCACCGATAAGACTTTATGGAAGAAAAAATCTTCACATGGGAAGTCCCCATCATTCAGCTTTGCATTGCTCCATGCAAGCCACTCTGTTCATGGCACACTGCAAGGCATATGATGGGAATGCACATGTGCTCTTGAACTCAGTGTACAGTCATGAAAGGGCATGCATGTTGAATAGTCAATCCCAGTTAAATAATAATTCTTCCTTTAAGAATTGTGGGGTTTTTGTTTTGTTTTGTTTTTTAATTCCCCTACCATTTATCTAGAATATTCATTTTCTTAAAGGAGCAAGACAGCTTCCAAAAACATTTTATGAATTAGTTATTTTTAATCTTTATTTTAGCAATGGTGAAGTTTTTGAATGGAGACAGAACAAGAAATGCTGAGTCTGTGCCATAGATCTGAACCTGTCTTCTGTCTTTCACAGCTACTACTAGTCTTTCAGTTAACCCTCATCTTCAGAGTAAGAATTCACCTTTTTTTGCATTCAGCTATTTTTAAATTTTGTAAAGTATATCCATAATTTTATAAAGTGAATTGTCATGTATTTCATTATTCTTATTGAAAGTCCCCATTGAAGGGCTTGACAAAGATGCTATGACCTGTTTTAGTCTTAGATATACAGTGTCTTATTTTTATTTAGGTCAGTAATACTGAAAAAAAAAGCTATCTGCTTATTTCATAGCATGCTGAAAGTTGACTGAAAGTCACCAGACCTTATGTTTCACATACATTCTGTAGAGCTAGCAAATGTTGGACTTTCTCAAATTCCCCAGTACTGATTAAGCTTGCAAAGAATTTCTCAAGTGAATTATGCACATATTTTAACATACTTTTATTGGTTTTGATCAAGAAAACTTCCTGTGTATACGGGGTTTTCTTTCATAAAATCCTATTCTGTAGAGTTATATTC
>NW_010576767.1:496303-514627 GCF_000705375.1 Tinamus guttatus
TGAACTGCTACAGCTGTGCAGTATTCATGTGCTTATCCTAAATGTCTCTGAGTGTATCAGCAGATACCGTTCAGCGTTACAGAAGAGAAGCAGTACTGAAAAACATAACCAAGTCTTCTCTAAGATACATGAAAAATGTCTGAGTTGGGTAGCTTGAAATGATAACATGCCATCTGTGTTTTAGTGAGGGTTAGCACTGCTTAAATGATTGTGATTAACAACTAGAGCTT
The DNA here is from genome assembly GCF_000705375.1 of Tinamus guttatus. The sequence continues at coordinate 496,534 of NW_010576767.1, forward strand.
TAACAAGCCAAGTTTGATTGTAATTCTTTGGAGTGTAATCATCACTCTACCCTGCAATTATACACAATGTGTGTTGAATTAGAAGCAAAGAAAAAGAAGATGAAATAGTTTTCAGACTTGGAAAAACAGGCTATTGAACACAAGCCAAAGGTGAGATGATTGGTAAGAACTGTGATTCATTGTAACACTGCTGATACACTACCAACCCCGACCCCCGCCCCCCCCAAAAAAAAAACAACAACAAAAACAAAGAAAAGGATAATTTGAAGAATCACCAGGAAAAGATGAGGAGCATGCACCAGATACATAACTTACATTAAATAGGCAGATAAGCAGACTATAGTTCCAGGAAAACAAAAGAAACATTTTATTTTACAACAGAAATGTGAACTGTATTTTTAATTTTACATCATTCCCCGATTTTCTTTTGCTGACAGCTAAGTGTTGTATGACTACCTTCACTTGTGCCCACTCTCAAAATATGTTCCTTCACTTTCAACTTGATTTTCAACAAGATTTTTAAAACTAGGTAAAATTTAATTTAATATTTGCAATTTCGGTTAATCTTGTTGTTGAAAGTGGTACTGGAGAAAGAACAATAAATAAATACTAATGGCCAAAAACACCAGGAGAAAATTAGCTTTATTTAGAATGACATGGATTATTTTTTAGAAAGGTGTGATACAGCTCAAAGGTTTATATAAGTATTTTAAATCAACACTGTAAGTTCATCTGTCTTATTTTTTAGCAAATAGACCTATCTCATAATTACTAATAATTTGGATTCCTTTAAAAAAAGCAGACTACAATTTACAAACTAGAAACACCTACACATTTGTAACACCTACACAGGTGTTATGCATGTAACACCTGGTGGTAACACAGAATAATAAAGAAATTTAAAAAAACATATTTTAATATGCTTTTCAGTTTCCACCTAAGCTTTCAAAGTAAACACTGGAGTCCCTCTCATATTTGAAGGATGCCGGGTAAAAGGTGAACATTTTGTCTAGCACAGTGAAATTGTTCCTTCTGAAGTATATGTTCATTCTCATAGCAGGGCTTTTGCTTTGGGAGAGTTTATCTCCATTCTTATGATTCCCCTTTCAACTCTTTCCGACTCGCTCTCTTGTGCCAAATCTGTTTTTACTGTCATCCTCTCATTCTGTAAGACCCACATCACTGAAGCCTTTTGGACAGACCTTGTTCTTGCCCTGAAAAAGAAAAGATAGGGAGAAAACCATGGTGCAAGATGTGGAGTTGGGTTTGGTGAACACTCCACTAGTAGGTGGATAGGGACACATTTCTCTTCACTTTAACTGTGAGATTTGCAACCTTCTCCATTTTTTCCTGCCTCCTTGAGGGAAATGGCAGGCTGGTTTTGCACAGCTCTTGCACAAAAATAGGCAGTGCAGCCATAAGCAGACACTTTTAGCATATTGCTACTTTAAGCAGCTTCCAGCTTTGCATAGCCCTGAAGCATCCCCTGACTGCTCTCCTTCCAGCAGTGCCAGGCTCCCTTCCCTCTCTGCAGTCATTTCATGCTCATGTTAGGACGTGCTCTCCTACCCAGCACACCTACTGACTGTTTGCTTTGTAACAAATAGGAGGGTTAAAGTGGCCTTTTATGGGCCACATCTGCTCTCTAGTCCCCTTCTCCAGCAACATAAGCAGCTTTTGCCTAGGTCCCTAATCATCCATAATCTTCTCCTTCCTGCCTGATTAGCTGCTATTCCTGCCAATTTGATGCTTTTCTTGAACACCCACTCCATCATTCTCTGATTCTCTAATAGCCTGCAGAAAAAGAAGTACTTTCCCTTTTCTTTTTTTTTTTCTTTACTCTCTCTGGCTGGCTCAACAGCTTTCCTCTTCATACTCCCCTTCGAAAGATCAGGCTTATTATTTGGAATACATTAACGTTGGGAAGTGAGTCAAACCTCTGATATCTTCTTCTTTTTTTGAGTCTCAAAAATACTAATACTAAAGCAATCCAGTTTTCCCATACACAAATGTATCAGGAGGAAGAACCTACCAGGGTCATCTGAAATGGGTACCATTCTATCTTGGAATAACTACCCATCCAATTCTAATGACACTTATCTTCTGTGCAGGATTATTAGCAACTTTTTCTTCAGCTGAAACCGTAAGATCAAGAGATTCATCAGCATTATTGTCTTGAAGGCACAGAGTATTAATTTGAATTTCCATGCAGGAAGTCTTATGAAAGTTGCATTTAAGGTGCAGAGTGAACAAAACCAATGAACTTAACACATCAGACTTTATTTTACTGCCACCTCTTATGCACAAAATCCAAAGTTTCATTTTTTTAATGTCTTGTTCATTTACAAAATGAAGATATTGGGTCAACATTCACTATTGGACGTGGGAGGTTATCCTTAGCTGATGCATGCTCTTGGTATAACTGAGTATTTTTTGTTATTATAAGAAGGGCATCTCTGCCTTATTACAAGTTTCTTTTAGCATGTGTCGTATTCCTCTGGCAGCTGGTATGGTAGCATCGCAGCATCTCTGATAAGAAGTTCCTTGTGTAGGCCCTGAAGTTTTTGAGACACATTGTTCATTTTCAGGATTATTATACGTTCTTCCTTAGATGTAGGATTATTCTCTACAAGGTTCATATGAAATAACCCAGAACAATATTACATATCTAAATGTCACAATAAAAGCATGTCAGGAAATCAAGGAGCTTAACTATCTTTCCAAAAACATACCTGAATGCTCAGTTTTTGGCAAATGCTTTCTCTAGACATTTTCTTATTTATTGTTTTGTCACAGCAGCTCTGATTTCCAACCAGGGACCTGGCTCCCATCAAACTATGCACAGATGGCAAGAGAATTAGCACAAGCAACCCATGAGATATTGCTGGGTGCCCCACATATCCCTGTCAATCTAGCTCCAGTCAGAGTAGTATTATCCTTGTTGCATCTTTGCTTTGGGAATTTATTTGCAAAAAATTAAACTCTACCCTTCTGCAAGCTTCAGAAATAAAAGATTAAATGCACAAGCAAAGTTATGTGTTCTTGCAGACAGATTATTGTCAAGTGAATGTGTTTTGAATGTAAATTTTGAATGGGGCAGCAGAATTCTCTCATATTTGGAATCTCTGCATCTCCTTGCAATGCAATTCCATTTTCTCATAATGTGTGAGTGAAAGAATAAAGAGTGAAAAAATTTTCCCAGGGAGAGACTCCATCATTCTTTTCTGCATTGCTAATTGGAAAATAATGGAAAAAAGTAGCCACTCAAGCCCATTGCCTGAAGGCTATGGAGAGATATTACCATTTAAAATCCAATCACAGTTTCAGAGTACTCCCCATTCCTATATCAGAACCTTATGCTAAATCGTATCATGTGACAGAAGCGGTATATCTATCAGATCAAATTAAAAACAAAACTGAGGAGTTTTCAGAGATGGTGTTAATATGGTGATACTTAGGTAGCAATCTCTACCTTTGGAATGGAATCCACTAGACATGGAGGCTGCAACAGAAAAGGCCCAGATTTGCTTAGCTTGGCATAGTATAACATGCTTGGTCTCTGTGCATCACAGTGTATCTGTAAATCAGCAGGTTGGTCTCTTCTGTCTGGATTGGCAAAACAATTTTAGGCGAGAAGTGTGTATTGAATAAAATACAGAGATTAACTGGTGTCTCCCTAAGCCATTCAATCTTCCAAAAATGGACACAGCAAATATTGCATAAAGATAAGCTTAAAACTGGGTGGTACAAACTTTGGCTTCTTAAAATCACCACAATTACAATTAGAGCCACTGGTAGAATTAAGGTGTTGGGTCATACCATGGACGGACCTATCCATAACACATGATATGAAATGGGCACTCCATATGCTCCAAGTCCCACGACAGAGGAGATGCACATTAGAGCAGCTGGGAGCACAGCTGCCACTGTGTCCTCAGAGAACAAGAACTGGGAATTTAGCACATACATCCCAGCTTTCATTCAGTTTTGCTCAGGCTGCCTGGCATCCCTTCAGCACACTAGGTGATCTTTAACATCTGACCAAAGTTGCTTTGCACTAATGTTGACTTAAAGAAGCTTTGGCATTAAGTTGAATAAGTGATGATTTTACTGCCCTTTTTCCTGTTGTAGTTTTACCTACAGCTTTTTGCCAGCTCTTCCTTTTTACTCCTTTCCATGATGCACATTAAAAGGGAACAAGCAGTTTTAACTCCCCACATCAAATGTCAGATCAAAATATACTTCCAAGACAAATTCATTGTCATGATTCTTAGCAATTTAAAATAATTCCACTTTAGTTAAATTTTAAACCATTTTTTTGTTTTTCTATATATTTTTAGAGGCTTGTTTTTAACAAAATGTCACTGCACAGTAGTTTCTCTCTCGCTCTCTCTCACGCACACAAATATTACCAACTATAAACTGAGAGCAATAAAGATGTAATAAAGATAAATATGTATTTTCTTTCTACTGCACCTTTCATTTTTCCAAAAGACTGGTCTGCTGACAGACTGACTTACTGAGAAATTTTATTTGAATTCATAAATAACTTGTATTCACTGATCTAAATTAAATAAATATTGTAGAGAGAGTGCTACAAGTAAAAATATAATGAAGAATAATGCAAGTTGAACAAAAGCAAGGTTGAAATATTCATCATGTAAAGGAATTATCATTCCATTTTACATTCTTAGTATAACTGACATCAAAAACCAAATGCCCTTAAGAGTTAGAAGTGCTTAGAAAATCAAATCTTTGAATCAATATTAAAACCAATTCTGGTATCACTCAGAGGTTACATGATACGCAGAAGGTTCTGGATGTAGCAGCAGCTTCAATTAATTTCACCTGTTTCCTTTCATTGCCATTCTACATTACTCTGAAAGACACTCAGCCCAATCTTCACGATTCCTAGGAAGAGGGGCTAATACAATATAAAGGTCTGGAGGGTTCCATTACCCACATGTGTTTGCAAACACACCTGGGAGGGAACACTTTGTCTCAGGCTCTTTTTCACTGTTTTTAATATATTATGGAACAAGAATATTGCAAAACGTCTTTCAGGTCAAAAAGAGATCAGTTCTGCTGAACAAAGTGGAAAATGTGCGCTAATTCAATTGTGAAGAGATTTACCTCTGAGGCTGAGGTGCCTCTGTTCTGAGGGATTAAACAGAACAGTGCCATTTCCCTTACTCTGTTTCTGACTAGATTCCTCATCATGCCCTGATGCAACAGCATATTGGTTGTCCCTGCTCCCTGATTAGCTGCTGGTTTGAGAAGCTCTAAATGCACTGAGCAGGCCACAAAAGTAGCTCTGATCCTGACACTGCATGCTGGTGGGCAATCACAACAGCAAGGGGAGGAACACAAAGCTCCAAGCAATAATCCTGTTAAAGCTTCCTCCTCAGGGCTTGTTTATTATCCACAAAACAACAGCAAGTCAACCGCAAAACACATGGCAATGATCCCCAGAGGCTCTCTGAGTTTCAGTCAGCCAGGACAGAGGGTCACACTTTTCCCTCTCATCACATTCTTGTTTATATCCTCATCCTCCAGCAGCCATATGACAAGCCAGGATCGGTTTAACACCTTACTGGCTACGTTTACCTTTTACAGCAAGTTTGCATTGAAACTCAACTGGAGGAAATTGAAATTCAGTGCATTTTCTGCATTTGAGCAGAAAGTTGCATCTCTAATGTTCATGGCAAACATTTTGATTGCAATAAAATTAAGGCATTTGTTACTGCAGTTAACAGGCAATAGAATATCAGTAGAAATGTTATCCCCAAGACAATAGCTGAAAACATTTTCTATCTAGGTATCTTGCAGGCTGGCTGACTTATTAGGCATACTTTGTATAAACCTTTCTAGCTTTTATCTAATGGGGTCACTGCCAAAAAATAATAATAATTAAAAAGGCAATTCTGCACAGGTTTCTCAGAACTACCAGAGGGAAGCTATTATTATGCAACTTCCTGTCATAACCATAGGAAAAGAAAAAAGAAAGAAAGAAAGAAAAAAAAAAACAGAATTTTGAAGCCTATCTGTACTGCATTATTTTTTTTCTCATTTGCAATATTTGTTAGATGCACTCTCCAAGTTAGTACACATCTTTTTGGATCTAGCCCTGTGCTGCATGACTCTGCAAACAGGATTTACAAAGGATGCATGTTTGATTTTCAACATAGAACTGCAGTAGAAAAATCCCATCCCACATTCTCAAAAGGTTGCCTCTTTGTCTGGAAAGGCTACTTTGGTGTTATTCCAGCAATACATTGTATTATTCCAGCAAGCTCTCTTTCTTGTGTTGACCACAGAATACTATTAGCAGCCAAATTACAGAACAAACAGTTCCCTTCTGCAACAGAACTCCTGCTGCAGTAGCCTGTCAGAAGGCCCTGAGATATAGCACACAGTAAAGAGCGCGCTCAACCTAAATGAAGAGGTAGGTCATGCTTAGTTTCTACCATCATAGCCACGATTCAGAGTTAATTCAAAACTGGCACCGGGAGGCAATCTCATGTTCAGAAATGTATATGAAGCAAGCATAAAAGAGTATAGACATAGCCAATGATGCATCCAAATTACAACTGAGATTCAAAGACAGCAAATATGGGATCATATGGCTTGTGAGATAAAGAAACAACTTACAGACTAATAATGAATTCTTAGTTCCGTGCAAATACAGGAAGTTATTAGTCTAGTTACAGTGACTTCTACTAAAATAATTACAGCTTATTCCTCATAGTAGTTTCTCACAGAACTCCTCATTCCTCACAGAATTAAAGTCTGTATGTGAAAAATTAGCCCATTCTCCATTGTTTCTTCCTTCCTGTGTGTTGTCACCGTGAGTCACCAGCATCAAGATGTTTTATAGCATCAGGTAGACTGCATTGGTGTTTATGAAGTTCTGCCTTTGTAGCATGTTCAGAACTGCCAGAGTCTATATATTTAACTGGTTTATCTGTTCATCCAGGTGCAGTGGCATGCAAATTCACTGAACAGACAGTAGAACCAATAATCATGCAGCAGGATTTACACAGACTAGCAGCCTCAGTATAGAGGAAAGGAGTACTTTTAATCATAATTAAGTTCAAGAACTTTGGAAGACAAATTTAATTAATCATCAGGCTATAAAGGCATGTTTTCAGTGGAAGTGGAGTCCAGGGTAGAGGTATGGATTCAAGACTCATTGCAATGACTACTCTTTCCAACGTGCGACATCAAGAATATTACCTTTTAAACGAGAGATACCAGAGAACAAGAGACTTCCTCATCATAAACAGCAACAACAAATGTTACAAACATATTGACATCAGTTTATGTGCTTCTCTTTGGCGGAATAAAAAATATCAATTACACATTTTGCAGGAATGAATCAGCAATACTTTAAACTATGATTCAGGAGTATGAAGTGAACTTTAAAATTTTCAATATTATACTCCCTTGAGTTTACTGAGAAACCGGATTGGTTTTATTTTAAGGGTTGTTCTAAATTCTATTGCCTATTTAATTCCATTGTCTGGTTTCTAAGGTGCTACTACCAATGTCAGGGATTGTGGGAAGGATTATCAATATGCTGTCTGCCAAGCTGTTTCTGCCCCCAGCATCATCAGAATGCACTACTGTTCCCAGCTGCTAACCCAGCTCTTTGTTTTTACCTTTTCCCTGCCTCTAGCAGAAAACCTGCCCTGGATATATTTTTGCAGCGAGCTATTTGGGGGTTTTATCTAGCAACGTGGCACTGACAATGGAAAATCTGATTGGACTACTTGTGTACATGCTTATTTTCATACAATATTCATGGCTAGTAATTAATTCACCTGACAAAACGAGCAGATAGCTGTGTTGTTCTAAACCTGAAAGTAGATATCTTTACCAGGTAGAAATACCTTAAGCCATCATGCCAGAGCTGGAAAGGACAAAATGATGAAGAGCCAGGCTGCCTGTGAGGGATCAGTCTCTGTTTTGTATAACTGGTAAAGGAGATGAGTCACTACATTGCACCTGTAGGGAACCATTTATTAAATGGGTCAGAGACTACGTATTTTAGAAGACTGTTGGCTATAAATGGCATCGTTTCATTCTATAATAAACACGAGCTGCATGTTCACAGAAATAACACTGTCAGGATTGCCCTTTAGAACATTGATCCAGCACCAGTAAACATCAGGGAAGAGTACAGAACAGCTCGCTGCAAGTACACGCCACAAATGTTATGCTTTTGGATTGCAGTGAAAACAAAATAATACAAATAAAGCAAGCTTGATAAACTCATAATGCCAAATGCTTTTCAACCTAATACAGTACCTGCAAACAATCTGCACCACTGCCCATAAGGAAAAACTCATTTTGATAATCTAAATATTTGCCTGCTAGTCCCAGCTGATTTGTCAGTAACAGTGTTAATGTGCAGGGAATGGTAATGCAATGATTTCAAAAGCGCTTTTATTCTTTCTTTGATATTCCAAGCATCTCGGTTGCTGTCCCTGAACAAGAAAATCGCATAATTACTTCTGCAAAGAGGCTTGTCATAATCCAATGTTTAGTATAGACCTCTTCTTTCTTTAGAATGTGAACTGTGAAATGCTAAACTCAATAGGAAACAGGCAACAAATGCACACATTTTTCAATAAAAATGGTCTTGTGCTGACAAAATCATAGCCTGCTAATGCACCTCTTAGATTGATAAATGCGAATGTGAAAGCTGAACAATGCAACTTTCCTATCAAGTTTTTCATTTACATAGGTTACTTCAAGGTCTCCATTCAAATTATTTGGTCTCTTATATGAAATCAAAATGAACCGCTCCGTTCCTCAGCATTTATTTCTCCCTGTTTCACTTCTTTCAAACTCCCTCCAAGCAGTGAACTTGACAAGACCCAAATGTGATGCAGCAAGTAAATTATCCATTATATAGTAAAGATGAGAAAGATCCCATGACAGCTGATATCAAGGCAATAAAAGAGAGCCTGAAATGAGATGGAATTAGTTTATCACTAACATTTTTGTTCATGATCCTACAGTTAGCAGTAAAAAAAAACCAAAAACAAAAACAAAAAAAAAAAAAAAAAAGAAAATGAAAACAACTTTATGTGAAACATAGGCTATGGTAAAGCTGGGGTGAGAAGCTAAATTACTGAAGAGTAATTTTTTCCCATTACCCTTTACTTTTTCCCTCTTTGAACTATATGCAGCTCTGGCATTTCTGTTGACCCCATTCAATCAGAAAGACACAGGGAGTAAAGCAATGACTTAAAAGGAACAATATGAATGTAAGGGAACATAACAGTGAAAATCCTGTGTACACAAAAATGAAGAATGCACTGACAGATCCCACTAGGGGCCCTGTTTTTGACAGCTTTGCCTTATGCTTGAATAATTGCTGGTTATAGCTGTAGTAAAATTACAGATTGCAAAGGCTTGCCCTCTGGCCCTGAAGGTGAGAGGCATGGCATAGCTCCCATTCACATGGCTAAACTCTTTCCAACTCTTACCTTCCAAGAAAGGTGGCTATGTCCAAACCATCCCTGGATTGTACTACTTCCCAGCTTGCACTAAGATAAAAGATGTTAGCTGGTACGAGCCAAAGCATGGCAGAAAATATACCAGCTATGCCAGCAACTGCACTTGAGACTGTGCCATGGCCATATTTTAGCTCCCTGATGAGCACTGTGGGGGATAACACTCAAAAGCTGGTATTTGATTTGAGAAGTGGGACCTTGCAAGTCAAGTTCCTTTCTTCTTTCCCCTCTCTAGCACTGTAAGAGGCCCTTAGTATGCCAGCCTCACTAGGAGAATATGGATATACTTCCCAAATTGCCTCCATAGGCTGACATTGCCTTGATTAGAAAGCTATTCCTCAAAGGAGAGAGCTCACCCTGAAATCCACCTTCAAAGGACAATGAAATGCCACTAAAATATAACAGTACTAGGGACAGGGAAAAACTCTGCCAATTTCCCCTGAGGCTAGGAGAAGAATATAAATTGTAGTGCCCTTTGAAAAGAGAAAAGATGCATCCTACAGAACAATCCTTCACTTCTCTATATTCCCATTGCTTAGCTGGCATGGAGATTAATGGCAAACTTGCTTGGTTCAATTTGGTTCTCCTGGTAGAGAAAGAAAAATGGTTATTGGGGAAAAAAAAGAAAATGAAAAAAGAGAGGGAGAGATGCAGGAGGAAGAAGAGTAGCAAGGGCTGTCTGCTGAAATCCAGCAGCAGTAGTATTTTTAACTAGAACTACAGTTAGATGACAATGGGAGACAGAGCAAAAGCAACCAAAGGGGTAACATCAGCCAGGCAAAGCATCATATGGTTTTGACTAGTCTATCTCTGCTCCTTGGTTTGTCTATTTGCTCCATTCGCAGCTGCCTCCTTTTCCCTCCCCATGTTACTGACACCACCTTTGCTGCGGCCGTACTACACCCAAGTGGGCAAGTTACACAGTTTCACGACAATTCAGTAGCTGCCCCTTTGACACTCACAAACAACTTCTATGCTGATCTAGTCTCCATAGATTGTAGGTGCCTTGGATAAACTGCCTCTTACTTTATGACCTATGCCAAGAGATAGCCTCATTTTAGCTAGTCCCTGGGTACTAACAGAGCATGGCTCTCTAAAGAAAGAGTGAAAAAAGTGTAGAAATGTTTCAGTTAAAAATAAGTAAAAAAGCAAATAAATTATCAGTGACATCCTGCCCATATGGGAGATTTTATGGCTATTTTTGAAAACTTAGCAAAATAAGAATGCAGAAAATAAAGGGTGGTGTGAATTAAACACAAGTAGGTCTGTTTATAGGAAGGAAAAAAATGCAGTATAATCAAAATCACATACAAAATCTAATAATGACAAAAGAAAAGTATTTCAGCTAAACCAGAAAAACAATATTGTGGTTTTAAACCTTTTAAAAATAATTAAATTATGACCTTGATCCTCAGTGATACTCAGATACTCATCCTCCCTTGGTGGTCCCAATTACCACACTACAGCTTTATTAGGAAAACAACACAGTTCTCAAATTGCCATACATACACCTCTGAATACCTTTTAAAATTAGCTTCCATGCTTGAGTGAACTAAGAAGTAGTTGACTTTATAAGAAATATGAAGCTATTCCTGAAAAGTGCTGAACTTTTTAAATCTCACTAACCAATATACTACCAACAGCACTCTAAATACCACTGATTACAGTCTGTAAATTCCTTACGTATAGGAGAAGAAGCAATCCCTGGAAGCAAAATAGTCAGGGAGTAAGGAAATATATATACAGTTACATAAACAATGCAAAAAATAAAAAATAAACTTGTTATATCCCAAGGGTCATACACAAGAGGAGCTTTATTCTAATCTGAACAGAGGCAATGAATAACTTCACTCCAGTAAATATTTCTGTGCAAGTGTTTGCATGATCAGTTCCTAAGTCGAAAAAGCAATGATGTTAAGAGCACAGGTAAACTTGTTTTCTACATTTATACAGTTTACATTTGAATAAAATTACATAAAAATATATAATTTAATATTAAAGCTGTGATATGAAATTGAAAGAATTGCCTCTTTTTTTGTGCCATCAAAAAAGCAATTTAAAATTGAATAAAAAGGGAGATCTTATCTGAACTGTAGGTGTTGTGAAAACTGTGCAGTGAAAATTAAAATACTAGTTTGTGCTGCAGCCATAAATTACTAAACTAATTATCTAGTAGCAGGCATAACTGAATCATTCAAAGGGGTAATTAGCAATCAGACATAATGAGTACTGCTACTATTTCTTGTCATACTGTATTTAGCTTCTGTGCAGCCTAGAGGAACTGAATTATTTCCTACCCTTCTCGGAGGGCATTACTGCTATATTGAGTGCATCAGCCCATATTATTACTCCCAGTAGTTTAATTCTTCATTGGACTACACACTTCTGATTTCTCCTGTCAAAGTTTTGCCTGATCTCCTGGGTCCTTTTAAGCAGATAGCATCTTCACAGTCTCCTTCTTGGCCTTAGTGTAAATGTAAACTGCAACATAATCAAATTATGTGGCTCTTTCCTTATTTTTATTGTATTCCTGTCCCTGAATATATGCTGCATCCTATAGACTGTTCCTTTTGTACATATATATATATATATATATAAAACTTAGATATTATGCAAACTATAAAGTGGAGGACCTCCCTAAAACTCCATATGCAGAGACTACAGTGAGAAGTTAGATGATGCTGAGTTTTCAATTGCAAAGTGTAAAACCAAGTATGCTGTTGATCAAAAGCAACTTGGACTCCATCTCATTTTTTCTGGGTATTTTGATATCTACATTTCTCAATAAGAAAAAAAAAAGAAGCGAACAAGACCAAAAAAAAAAAAAAAGGCCTAGATATCCTAGATATCACCCATATTTGGAAAAAGGTAGCTCCCAGACTTTAGATTTTTCATTTAGCATATTATATTTTGGGTCTGATTTAAAATTTATTTTCAGTCAAAGAGTCTGTATTGATTGTTAAAAGCATCAAAATATTGATGACCTCTAATTTTTTTTTCAAATCTTTTGTATACACACATATTTATAAAAAGATGATTATCACAGAGTTCAGTAGAACATCTGTTTTATCAAAGCCAGATTCTACCACCATCTCTGCATTTTTGCAGCACAGTTCAAAGACCATCTAGTATTTTGCCTCAGTAGAGAAGCATATCACCTGGGAAAAGTGGTGCAAGCAGGATTAGGTAGTGAAGGTAAAAATATTTCTGTCTGATATAAAAACTCCAGAGTTTATTAAATAAATGTTAGACAGCATTAATTAATTACTAATTAAGTGCCAACATTCAAATTCTCTTCAAATGCTGCTTCAAGAAAAAATTTCCACTTCCCTCAAGTCAACTGTCAAGCACTCTTTATGTTTCTCAAGTCTCTATGGAGTGACAAGTCGTTACCTGCAGAGATTTGGGGTAATACTAAGCTACCTTGCAATGCGTTGATGCAACATAGAAGCAGCACAGAAGTGGTTATAACTGTTTTCTGAAAAGCATTTCCCCACTAAATATAGCATAACTTAAAGGTGATGAGCTTGGTGAAGATGCATGAGTACTATCCCCCACTCCTGACCTTTTTCTGTGGAAACTTGCAGTGATCATACCATTTGCTGGAGCATTGCAAAGGAGAAAATGCAGTTCAGGCTTATTGACCATCTTGCCCATGGAGCAGGCTCTTCAGCACATCATTTGCTTGCTTACTTTTGTGCTTGTACAAAGGCCAGCATTTGGCACATGTGGGCTTGGCCCACATTCCCTAGAACAGATTAACAAAACTTAGAGCCAAATTAGCATTTGTGGCTGAGCAAACACTGCTGACTGTAATATCAGGGTTGTCCCATTCAAAAACCAGAACAGGGTTTCTATGAGTTAACTATTTAGTTAATGTTTACTTGTCAGCAATAGTCACCTTTGAATAGACTGCTTAAAAAGTCTGCTTGAGCCAAATCTAATTATTTTTCCACTAGTTTACAGAAACTGTTACTTTTTTTTTCTCCCCCCCCCACTTTTTTTTTTTTTTTTTTTTGGAAAGAATATCCCTCAAAATCCAGATGTACAAATTTGATAAGGTATCCTGCAAGAGTTTATTGTATTTTCTTTTTTTGCCTATGTCCTTTTACAGATACATTGAGTCCTCAGAAGTTGATGGCATCTTCTTTTACTATAAGTAAGTATCATGGTTTTGGACTCTAGATTTAGGCATAGGGATTGTACTGTCTATTATATTTGGATGTTATATTGGTACTATGGCTGCAGTCCTGAGTACATTTCATCAATCTAAGTGGATGAATGCAGGGTTCAAAATCATCCTGATTATTAGTAGCCTTGTGAATCAACTTGTGAATCAAATGCAACACACTTCACGTTTTAACTGGGTTTTTATCAATTATAGAAAGATGCAACTTTGAATTCTCACTTTTTTTTGTGAAATCTGAACTAAAATGTACTATGATTTTTTAGCAGGTTACTAAGATTCTTCTCCAGTTTGTAATTTTCAATCTCTTGCTAATTCTAACTAATTATGTATACCTTCAATTTAGAACAATTATATTTTTTTCTATTGACATACATTTCTCCGGGAAACATTAGGACATGCTTAGTTTTTCCTTATTGAATTACCTAAGCATCCAAATTTTGCTCTGCATATAAAAGAACATTAACAAGGTACAATTAGTGTATGATTAGGTTAAATAAGTCAGACGTCTAGAAACAAGTTTCAAATTATCTGTGTTGACTGCACTGGAATTAACCACTGTGTTATTAACATCTAAATATTTGCAGAGAAGTCTCAAATTAAATTTGTGACTATGCTTGTACCAATTCTCCTCACTGGCCGATGCGCTGAATTTGTGGAGCTATAAAAGTCAAGCCTTTATTCTCACAGCACTTTCATCCATATGTAATCCTTCCATGGCATGACTTATAGCATCCTTCTTTGATGTCAAGCAGTCACTACGAAAGCTCACATTATTTCAAGAAATATGAAGCTCTCTGTTTTCTTTTTCCATCATCTCTTCACTTCATCCTGCCTTCTCATTATCAAAAGAAGAATTAGGGCATTTTGATTCAAAATGCACATCACACAGATGGGGTTAAAGCTATTCCACTTTGATCTCCAGAAAAGCTCTCAGACTTCTGGATCAAAGTATTCCTCTCTGAGATCTGAGTCCTGTAGCCACTGGCTTTTTCAGTGAAATTGTTGAGAATGGGACTACCCCCATGAACACATTCTGCAAGTCTACTCTTGAACAAATGGAGGTAGAGGGCTAACATTCAGTAACTGCGGTCAGATTTTCCTTTCTTGGCAGTGGATGCTTCCTCATTACCAGCACTTACATGTCTTTGGCAACTAGTCTAGCTCTGCAATCTAAAGTCTCTGTTTTCACATTCTATCAGTATAAAGCTTTAAATTTTTTAGTCTTTATGTAGTCTACACAATTTCTCTTAAACTTCTTTCCTTCTCAAACAATAGTAGATTTCATACCTGATAGCTATATAATAAGTTTCTAAAAAGCAAATGTGTTTCCTCACTTAAATATATTTATTTTAAAAGATCACTGTTGGTCGCATTAAGCCTTGTATAAGAAACACAGTCCTGCAGTTTAAATTTAGACAAATAGCATCCAGAAAGAGAGGATAAAAAGGCATTATATGCCTATATATTTATGAAAATGTACACACACTGAGACACAAATCCACCAAATCAATCAGGAAACATTCTATGTTTCAACCATTTTAACAGAAGCTTGAAAATAGAAATATCCTAGAGTATTAAAAAGCACGAGCTGTAGTTCCCATCTTGTGATTTCAGTAGAACTTTTTAAGGCTTGACCTGTGTCTCTGCATGGAATCTGTCCTCTGTGCAAAATGCACTCTCTATTAATTGTTCTGTTTCTTATAGCCTCTATTAATCCTGGATGGCATCAGATTACTATGTTTTATTGTACTCTAGATGCATCTTTATACAAAGCAGCCAGAGAGGGCATAAATGTAAGTAAATGTTTCTTCTTAAATATTGTTCCTAAGTGTGGACTTCATTTTATACACCATTATTTAAAGTACAGCCATAACCTTTCTTCAAATATCAATTTGAACTTTGAGATTCATTAAGTCTGAATAAGATACATGCTTCTTTTTTGTTCCTTTTCC
The DNA here is from genome assembly GCF_000705375.1 of Tinamus guttatus. The sequence goes on from NW_010576767.1 coordinate 512,199, forward strand.
ACACGCTGCCAGGAGTTTTGAGTTCTAAGTGATGCAGAATTGTGCTAAATTTCATGTTAAAACTTCAGGTTTGCTTGCCTGTGTCCTTATACCATCACAGCTACAACAAAATATCCCCGCGATAAAACCAGGTTTCTCTATTCCCAAAGTTATTATCTAATCAGTCTTTAAAGGTTATTTCAATCAATCACAGATCTTTTGTAACTATTTTTCTCATCTCTTTCCATACATTTAACCATTTTGCATACACCTGTTAACACTTGGGTGGTAAGGCAGTAGGCCTTCATTACAAGCAAAGCTCAGGTATATTATATAAATTGCATTATGTAAATAAATCTTGTGGTTGAGGCAACCTTGTGGTTGAATCATAAAGTAAAGTTTCTGTTGATTGTTGAGTCCTTTTTTGAAGACAAAAGCAAAAACAACACAAATAAATACAAAAAGACACCATAGATGTCATTTTAGATGCAGCTGTTCTATCTGTTTCTTGGATGCAGAAGAGGTAAGGGAAGAAAACCACATTCTAGCCTCCAAAGGAAGAGAAATGTATAAGAGGGAGCCATGACTTATCTTGTATTCATGTCTTATACTGTTACACATAGAACATACATTGTTAGGAAGACAAGGAATATAAGTTCTTACAGGAATTGCGTACAGGTAAAAGGACCACCAATTTGCTTTCTGAAATTAAAATAACTGACAAAGGCCCATCCTGGGTGGCAGATTTTAGGAAACTTATTTTTAGAGTCCCAGAGTTTCAGTGGAAATGTCTTCTAAGCATCATCAGGTTTCACTCTTTGCCTTTTACTGCTACATGTCAAATCTAGTTTACCTTCTAGCTTAACAAAACAATGAAACAAAAAAAAGTATACTTTTAGAAGGGCAGTTCTAAAAACCAGTTGTATTTTTATGGTGCACTCATGGATTAAACTTAGTTACACAAGTGCAATTGAAAGCAGAATTCCTCCCAGGTTTTAAATATGCAGTTTCAATGACAAACACTTAAGGCAAAAGTTATGCCCTCAGACACACATCAGCATCTGGAATCTGGTACATGTTTTGAAGACAGAATTTGCCCCTGAGAAGTAAAATGAGGGACATTCTTATAACCTTCAAGGGGCGTCAAAGAATATGATGCCAAGGGGGCACAGTACCAAAGCTGGAAGAGATACAGCTGCATCTAGCAGATTTGAATCCTGAATTTTAAAGAAAAAATAAGTTTATTTTTAATACAAATGATCCTACAAAAGTGTTTATTCAGTTTTCTAGATAAATCTGCTAAATTTGCATACCTGTCTGGGATATAAATAGCACTTGTTTTTACCATTCTATGCTACCGTATATTTTTTCAATCCATAGAGGCAGAAAAGACTACAAATGAAGTTTCCAGCTATGAAGTAATGTCAGCTTTTGAATGTACAGCTATTCTTCGCTTTCCCTGCTCTGTTTGTTTTGTAAAACTATAAGCAGCTTACATATCCTTTTTTACCTCTGTGATTTGATTTGGAATAATTTCAGGATCCTATCCTAAATAAGAGCTCGAGAAACAACTACCATGCTGCCAAGCTTTCAGTTCTCAGAATCAGAATAAAATATTTGTTAACACCCTAACATTTCCTATTTTTGCATTTTTCAACACCTTCAAACATTGCAAATATGCCCTTTCCTAGACTGGTGTTAAAATCCAATTAGACTGAAATCAATTTCATTTACAAATAAAGATCCACACAAATTCCATAGAAAACCTTACTTAGTTTGAATTCAAGTGCTGTTTGACCAAATACACTAGCTTATCTTATCTTCTATTTATGTTTTAACTAGCAGAAAAAAAAACCCACCACCACCAACAACAAAAAGCACAGAAAAGCAGGCATAAAGACTTAACATTGTCATTTTATGAAAGACATTACATTTGCTTTAGAACACATTTAAGCCAAATCTGAACTATGTTATAGTTATTATTTCAAACAATGAAAAAAGCCTTGTTTGAAAGATTAACTGCTATTTTATCAAGGTTGGCCTTTGAATGCACATTCATTTGGTTGAACAACGCTCCTTCAAAAGTTGTAATGAATATTTTTTAATGAAAACATTCAAAGAAGTAGGCACTCTTTGTCATTGCAGAATGGCCACATTGCTACTTTGAAATATTTTCTTTCTGCCCTACTTTCGAAGTTGTTGTTTTTCAAGGAAAATGCTTCATTTTTTTGTATATCTGTTCCCTTTCAAAATGGGCAACCACAATCTAAAATAGATGTAGGTTCTTTGAAATATGCACAAAAAGTGAGCCAGAGTTTCAAATACAAACAATTATTCTATGATTATTCAATAGGGCTTCAGATTTCTCTTGTGTTAGGAAAAACATTATAAGCAAAGTGTCATGGTAAAATCTAGAAGTAAGTAATATTTTTAAAATGTATTCTGAAAGG
>NW_010576767.1:516102-541555 GCF_000705375.1 Tinamus guttatus
AGGGGGAGGGGAAGGGGAAGGGGAAGGGGAAGGGGAAGGGGAAGGAAGGATAGCTTAAGTAGGCATCTCAGTACTCAGACAGAAAATGGCAGCACTTCTCAGTGGGCTGCCAAACACAGCTCTAATTTGCCTTTGTTTCCAGGGCTAGAGCAGGCCACAGTCTTTTGAAAGATAGGGAACAATGTTCTTCATTTTCCAGTAAGTATTTGATCAGCTTAAAGATATTTAACAAATTAATATACAAAGGTGGCATGGCTGTAGGAGGAACTAGCTGAGTTAAGCATTCTAATGTGGATTCACAGAGCAATACTGGCATTATGCCCCAAATCTGTATATTGAAGAAATAAAAGTTATGAAGTAATGGTTTGAAAGCTTTGTTCCCTTGAGATAAACACAAAGAACTTATCTGAAATGGAAATGAATATTCAGTAAAAAGTAAGCACTGAAATTATAACAGCTGAGACTAATTACTAGATTTTTTTTTTTTTGCGAGGGATTGTGACAGAGTTGCAACCCATTATAGAAGCATTATTAAAAACAATATTAATAATCTAAGCAATATTTTCAAGGAAATACCCTTAGAACTTTGAATTCAATTCTGTCTCATTTACACTTTACATTAGAATTGAGTCTATGTAAAACTTGTCAAGGCTTACAGAGAGAATAAGATGCACAGAAGATTAAATAATTTGGTAAACATGGAATAGTCCAGATAAATGTGTGTGCTCTATTTAAATTACAAGTTGAAAAGGACTTCTGAAGCTGGGTAGAAGGATATGGTTTGAAAATAATTTCTGAAACTGGGTATTAATAGACAAAATATTATCCAGCACACTTTAGTAGTCTTTATTAATACTTTGGTAAAGTTAGTGCTTATTTCTAAATCATCCCTTCTATTAAGAGAAGCATTGCCTAGAAATTATAAGTGTAGCTATTCCTTTAAGTCCTCCACCATTTCTCTACTCCTCTAAACCACGCCGGTGAATACTACTGGCAAGTTTGAGAGGCTGCAGCAGCAGTATTAGCGTTCCTACTCTATTTTAGATATTCCAGGATTCTTTAAAGTAATGTTGCACTATACATTTCCCTATGAATCACCCAGAAGTGTAAAATGAACATAGAACACGATGAATCTAAACACTGCACCAAGTGAGCCCTTTATAATCATTGCTTCATTTGTTTTGACTTTTCACACATCTCCCCATCCCTCAAGAGTCACTGGGCTGCATGCCCAGATTTTGATCACCTGTTCACAAGAGCATAGAACATTTTGAAAGAAATATTAATCAGATCATGATGCAGCTAGACTCATTTTCCCCTCATTTGCCAAAACTGAGTGGATACAATAAATGTTTACGTTGAACACAGCTAACCCTAGAGAAATATTCGGGGAATTTCCAAACAGAAAACACTATTTATTTCTCTATATCCTTTTAACGGAAGTAATTGAAATACTCTCAGAAAGAATATAATAGTTATGGATTCCAGAAAAAAAGTGCATTGATGTTTTCACAGTCAAAACTTCACAAAAACAGGTTAACATCTAGGTTACAACCGCCTAAGAGTTGAGTCAAAAGGGGTGGCGGGAACTAAAGTCCCCAGACCTACAAACATGAATGCATTCACAGAACACAACGGGTGTTCATAGAAAGCCAACTATCTCCATGACCTATGAGGAATGCTGCAACTCAATATGTTCCATCTCATCACAAAAGAAAGGAAATGACAGATTCCAAAAAGCCAACTAAATAAGGCATCTACTCAAAACACAGTAAATCCTAAGATGCTAAGGTACATTTCTATTCTTTTTTTTTTTTTACAGCACCGTAATTTTTAAAAGTCTGCCAAGAAGCTAGTTTAGCATCCTAAGGAATTTAAGACTGTTCTAACTCCCATTATATTTGAGATATTAGTAAACCAGCCAGTAGTGTTTTTCATAATATGAAATCCTCACAGGCTGACCCAATTAAAAAAAAAAGAAAAATACTGTAAATTTTCACTGACTTTCAAAGCAACCCTAAACACTTCAGTTGAAGCACAGCTGACCTTCAGACCACCTCTCCAAATGCTAAACTCATCCACAACACCGTTCATAATTTCAGCAGATGGTTATAGGTTTAATATGCACATGTGAACTTTATAAAGTCTGTTTTCATCTTCGGAGAGGAGACAGGGAGATGTGTCAAGGTCATGAAAGTCTTCACTTTGCTCTATGACTTGATGGCAGGGAGAAGGCAGGGAAGGAGGAATAAAAAAGCACTTGACACAGTATTTAGTCTTCTGTAGTACTGAGTCCATGCCCGTAACACAGGAAAAATCAGACATTCTTTGCTGGTTCCAGTATTTTATTTTATTTTATTTTATTTTATTTTATTTTATTTTATTTTATTTTATTTTATTTTATTTTATTTTTTACTTATTTTATTTTATTTTTTAAATATTTCCCCACCTCCCCCTCTATAATAAGTAATTTCTTTACTTGACCATAAAAAAGAGTAATTGACATGACTACCACTGCTGCAAATAATAATCATCAATATCTCTCCTCACTTCCATTCAGTAAACACTCCCTTTGATTTAGCATATGTAATACATAGCAGTTGAGATTCAAGTTCTTAAAGAGATTAAAAAAGAAAAAAAAAACACACTTGATCAAGTAGTTTTTATTTCTCACTTCATCCTTAACAGGATTTCTTCCAAATGTATATTTTTATTGTTTCATTAAACATTAACTTTCCCAGCTCATGCAGATGTTGCAATATGAATCTGTGAATATATTAATGAGTATAAATCACTCCCTACACCAGATAATGAGCATTATACTGACTACTACTGTGTGCCTCATCATTATAAGAAATGATTAAATACCCACTTACTGTCAGCGTTAGCATTTCTTGACTTTTTTTTTTCCATTTCAGAGCTATGCTGAGAGAACACTGCCCTATTCTTGCCACCCACCAGCAAACTTAGGAAACCAAAAAAACAAGTTTAAAGCAGATGATTTTCTCAAATATCCTTTCAGCAGAAGTGTAAATGAAGACTGATACAGCTGGGATGTGCAACGGTGTAGACAGAAGAAACAGATTCACAGAAGAAGGGATTGGCCATGCTGATCATATCTGTGATATATGAAGTGTGGTTATCATCTTTTCAACATTGGCTAATATTAGGTGCTTCCAGGCAAGTTTTGAACTGCTATATCAGACAGTTTTACAGAAATACACTTACTAGATAAGTGTTTTCCTAATCCTCCAAAGTCACAGAGTGCCTAGAAGCATGACAGCTATTTCTTTCATTTTTTTTAATCCAATTTAGTACAGCTGAAATCAGCTTAAGGAATGAGTTAAGAGAAAACATCAGAATAATTATCATAGTTTTCAGCATAAGCATTCTGTTAAAATAGTAATTAAAAATGTAAAAGATACAGGAAAAAAATTCAGAGTATGCAAAAACAAGTGTGATGAAAAGGGAAATATAGTGCATGAGTAGAAATATGGATTTGAAATGTTAAGAGGACACCAAGCAGGAATATCCAAACTTCTGTCCCAGTGAGGTTAAAAAAAAAAAAAAAAGGCTGTTGTACTGCCCAAAGCTTCATACAGGCCTGTCCAGAAGTCTGAAGCTGAGGAGAAATTTCCTATCTCCTCAGGTAAGAAAAAAAGAAATTTGGGTAGATACATTGATATTTGCAGAACAAAACCTAGGTAAGGTGGAGGGAGCAGAAAATAAAAATGCTTTGGAAATTAAGCCACTAAGTAAAAAATAAGCTGATACTCAAAGACTGACAAATGCTGGCCATGCCCATAGCTTGACACAGATTTTAGAATAACAGCCTTTAGTAGACTTTAAGTCAAAGCACTCTCATTTTTAGGTGGACTTCTGGGCTACCTAGGCTAATGATAATGCAGTAATATAATTTCCACTATTCCTCAGTTGACTCAAATGGCGCTTTGTTTTGAGACAAGGGGAAGAAAGAAATTTTAGAGATGAAACTTCTGAATTTAAGTGAAAAGATTAATGAAAGTATACTTTCCAGGAGCAAAGCAACATTTTTGCCCTGGATCTCGACAAAATATATTTCTTAGCACTTCTTAGGTTGCTGCATAGGCCTAAGATGATGGGAAGTAGGCAGCTGTTCAGTTTGGACTGGACTCTCATTTAATTCTGAAGGGAATGGAAGTTTATTACAAAGGCTTTTCATACTTCTGGCAACTTATTAGAAATTAAAATGACTTTAATCCATCTCACCTTTAATATAACAACCTAGCTGTTGATATTAAAGCAAAGTGGAGGGTTTATGGAATACTATTTGGTTATTTACTTTGCTATTAGTTAAAATATTTCTTTATTATTCTTGGTTAATTTCTTGCACACCCAGTTCAACAAGGGGCTTCTTAAAACAGAAACAATTAATGGAAAAAAAAGCTGTTGCTGTTATTATTATTATTATTATTACTATTATTAACATTTAATACAGGAACATCTGTGCCAGACTAAACTCTGTTTCCTGAGAAGTTTGATGTAAGCCAAGCAGTAAGACAGATTCTCTCCACCTCAAGAGATGCATGAAAGAACTCAGTGGTAGCTATTAACTTATAAGCCTGAATTTCAGGTAAACAGATCTCCTAATAGCAGAGGTTTTATCACATCAGCAACCTTACTATTTGGCACATGCTGTCTAAAAACAATGTTGCCTGAAACCAATTACAGGAGAGAATAAAGACAAAGAAATTATGAAGTTGTGTTGGGCACATGGTAAATTTGGAATTGGCCAAATCTGCATCCTAGAAGATAAATCAGGAAAGTAGGGGAAGATTTAGACACATTGGAGCACTGGCTTGAATCAAAAAAAAATCTTAGCTGAAAAAAAAAGCAAAAGAACGTATGCATTTTGTTTTATTCATTCAGTTTACTCTTTTGCTAGCTCTGAGAAGGGTTTTTGTTTGTTTTGCTTTTGTTTGTTTGTTTCTTTCTTGTACTTTCTTAAAGAAGTGAACTCTAACTTCCTGCAAAACTGGAGTTCTAGGAACATTTATGTGCAACCAGTATGTACCTGCCAGTGGGAAACCATGTTGGCTAACATGGACAGAGGAGACATGAAGTTACTACGGCATGAAATAGCAACAGATATACTGCTAGGGAGGCTTTGCAGTGCTCACCATGTACCAGGATCGTCACAGTACCACCCTCCCCAGCTACATCTTTGAGAATTCCCCTTTGCTTGTGAAGCTTCCGATACTCATGTGATTACATGGAAAAGTCCAGAAGTAAATCAAACAACAGCAAAAACAAACAAACAAGCAAGTATTTTTTGAACATATTTTTAAGATATCCATTGCCTGGTTGTGCAGAACCAGAACTTGCAAGAAAAAGCGGGAGGATTTGTGAGCCAGAGCCGGGGATATGGCAGCTCATGCTTTGGAGACCTTATGTCAAGGGATAAGAATGCCTTGTATCCTGCATTTCACACAGATCCAGATGATGAGACTGCCCTTGACACCTTTTTATTTTTTTTTTTTCCTGATCAAGGAAACTAACAAAAGATCCAAACAATCTGGACCTGGGTACCATAACTTGATAAGTGTCTAGGTGAGAACTGCCATCTCAGTGGCATCATGCGCTTGGATATTTATAAGAGACCTATGTCATAAGAAGGGTGTGATTTCTCCACAGTGCTATCACTAATTCAGTGATATTTTTCAGCGTCCTCATAGCTCCAACCCATTTAGATAGTACATTTTTCATGAAGTCTAGCAACTTAGCACTTCAACAGCCCATAAAATATCTTTATGAAGTTTGGCAACAATGTTATGAATAAACTGAAAGCCTGAGAGTTGCACTTTGTCAGATTCAGTGATGTGGCAGATTCATGGATAGTAGGGAAAAAAGGACAGCTCCTGGTTTCCTCTTCATATAGTACTGTTTAATAAACAACAGAATGCTTGCACATAAATTCCCCTAAATAGACCGCTTACACTATTCTGTGTGTATATGGACTTAGAAAGGAGAATTTTCTTATCTATGACAAAAACAATCAAACCGTTATACTGCGATGCACTCTTTATCTTGCTCATATTTTATATATGACATAAGGAAGGAGTTTTAGCAGCACATACCCTTCACCCATATGTAAAACCTCTTCCTGTTGCACAGAAGTAGATGATGTATTTCACTGCCATCTTTAAAGTCTTTAAATAAAGCCTAATAAATTCTTGTAACATAATTTGTCATGGGAGATAGAATAAAAATTAAACACATGCAAAAAGTAACCTAATCTCAAGGACATTAGTTCTTGCCTTGCTTCTGTGTTGCAGAGTCCTTGTAAAATTATCGTATTGACATGAAGTATTGGCTTGCTTATTCCAGTGTCCAGGAGCCAGCTAATAGCAGGCATTTTTGCCACACCTGTATCCCCAGATCAGTGATTTGAGTATAGAATACTGTTTGATCAATGTTTTGTAACAGTAAAAATTTAAAATAATTTGTTAAATATAACATTGAAAATATGAATTTCATTTCTGTCCCATTCTATTAATAATGGAATGTCCCATTATTGAAAAAGTGTGAAAAAAGTACGTTTCTTCCCTGAGTTTTCTTTCTCCCTTCACTTCTCATGTAAGGTGACAAAAGCCTCAAAGCATAGTTAACAATATCTTTCTTAGGAATATTTTCCTTTAAGAAATACCATAACTTCATCACAATTTAAGTGACCCGCTTCAGTTCCTCCTCCTGTGCTAGGAATATTCTTATCTGTATACAATCTATAAGATTATTTAAGTAACCTCCATGCTAACTGTGAATTATTAGTCACAAAATGAGATTTTTCTAATAGCTCCCTTTGTAAATTCTTTGACTTTTCTGCTTAATAGAATTGATCCACCAAATATACTAAGCTTATGTAGGATAAATAAAATGAAGATAAAAATTTAAGAGTTTTTTTGATATCAATTTATTCCTTCCTGCTCTAGAAGCTGCTAATCCTAGGAACAATCAATAAAAGCGAAAGCCTTAGTTACACTCACTCTGTGGAAAGGCTGAGACCAGTCATGTTTATTTGCATATTATTTTCTTGCATTAGGGAACATGAATTCAGCAAGGTCAGATCAAAAACTTAAGTGAAGTCAAGATGATTCTGTTCGAAATCCTTCGTGGAAGAAATCTGTTTTAAGCTCAAAAGACCCTGTGGATATGTCATATACATGTACATATACACATACACACCATATATATGCTTATTTGCATTCCACTAGGTATTACCTTCCCATGAGACAGCTTGTTTTACAGCTCTTGCCACAACTACATAGGATGCCAACCGAAGGGTGAGACAAGCTCAGCACCCTGCTCACGTCTGCTGCAGACAGTGTGGGGGAAGCCAGGGGCTGCTCTGAGCTCTGGGGGTCCTTGAAAGAACCACACTTACAGAGTTGGAAAGAGACCAAAACAGTTCTGACTTTTATCTGCAAATGTTTGTCTCACACGGAGCAGAATTTCCAATACAGAAGCAAACCTGTTTTCACAGCAGATGCTTTCACTCTTACTGATATTAAGCAAATATGAAGCAACTGGACAGTTTAACTGTAATTACTTAAAGGAAAAAAAAAAAAGCTTAAGAATTACCCATCATCACCAGTGGTACACGGATGTTTACACTTATGTTGAAAATCAATGAAAAGTTAAATAGAAACTCCACAGTAGTTTCCTTTCTAATTGATACTATTCAGCCTGCAATTATGTGCAAAGTAAAGGGGTAAAAATACAGTAGTAACAACAAATATATAACCTTGCTTTCTTAAAACATTGAGAAGTAAATTCGTAAACCAAACATCTATGGCTCCAAAACCAAACATGTTTCTACTTCAGAATAATATTTGGGGAAATACATGTTTCTGTTAACTCCACTGTAAATTTTGACATGTGCAAGGTGCTAACCAGGAAACTAGAAGCATTGCAAGCTTATCTGCTAATTCACCAGCCTACATGTACGGATCTTCTTTCTCAACATACTCTATCCAAATGATTAATACTGACTTAACACTGCATTCTACTTTTTAGAAAATATAGCCTGGTTTTTAAGCTACTAAAGTCTAGAGGGGGAAAAAAATCAGGAAAAAAGTCAGTTATATCTAGTTGCATAGACTCCCATGACCTGAAAACCTACAAACATGTACTGCCATAAGGAAAGATTAAAATAAATACGTAATTTTGTGATTAGATCACAAAATATCAGGCACAAATTGTTTCCTAGACCACATTACAGTTTGAAGGCTAAACATACAAGGCAGAGATGCTGCCCTTAAAAAGGATATTTAAGCAACTATTGAGTATTTGGCAATACACAAAAAAAAGACCATATCCCTGCACATCCCAAAGGATGCTCTGTCATTATGTAGAACAGTTCTGGAAGCTGTTGTTACCTAGGATCCACTCCATGAAAAAATACAGGCCTGCATAGTCTTGCACTGATTTAAACTATGGCATTTGTACTGTTGACATCCAAAAATGTGTGTAAGCAATTACTTGTTGCCTTTGGCATCTAAAAAGCTCACTCCACATAAAAATCTGTAACAAATAGCTGTGTAACTAAGTTCTGTTATCCTAATGGTTATCTGCTCAGCTTATGGTTTGAGTCCCATGGCAGGAAAGTCTTGGAAAAGGTCCTCCAAAATGACAGACACAATTAGCAGCTAAAGTGGCATTAACTCGAAACATTATATGGAAATGTGCATGTACAGATCTCAAAGTGATCTAATTTTCAGTTATTCCATGTGATTACGCCATGCAGAATTTAAGAGGTTGCACTCTTATGTCTCACACTTGATCAGCTACTTCAGAAACCAAGCTATGGATAGATATTGCACGAGTTTTCCTAGAAAAAATCAAAATTCAGCTATTATAAAGAAAAATCTATTATTTCAGATGTGCTTGCTCATTTTCTCAGGCTATGCTATTAAAAAAATACACTCCAAGTTTCTCTCATCAGCCTAAGAGTTGTTCACATGATGGACAATTGGGAAAGCTGTTTCATATGCAGAGAAGCTTGTTTCTGGAAGCCATACTGCAGCACAAGAAAAGTTTTGGTATAGAACCACAAAGACCTGTTTCTGTATAAGGAAGTCCCTGTTGCAAAAATCTATTATGATCTTACCAAGAAACACTTGTTCTCCTGCTTGAAAAACATACTCATGTGTCTAGAGAATTTCACCATAATTTCAGCACTTAATTTGGATGCTTTTATAACAGATAAAACACTCTCCAATTTTCAAATCAGAGAACTCTCAAAAATCACAGTCTTCCCACACAGTGGGATAGCTGACTCCAATATAGCACATATAAGTTTGCATAAACAGAGGCAGCTTAGTCCTCTGAGATTTATCCAGTTGTTACAGAGTCATGGTAAGCTGACAGAGCCAGAAAAAGCCAGTGGGTTTTCTTTTTTACCCTTTTATCTCCAAAAGCAATTGAGTAGTTATTCTCAGATATTCAACTGCTTGGAATATCTGGGATCATTTGGGTCCAAAATTCATAGGTAATACAAATAGTGAATAGTGCTATTTCCAGGGCTTTAAGAGATATTTCCAATGTTGTCCCACTTGTAACAAAAATAGTATAAGTGGAGGAAAAACATGATAAAAAAATCAGAACAAGGCAGATTGTATGTATTGTTATTTTTTTTTCTTTTTAAGGGAAGGATGTCTGTAATGAATTTGTAAACTGCTATCTGCAGAGGCAAAACACAGTCAAAGAAAGGTAGGAACATTGAACAAAGGGGCATATAATCAATGCTGCAATGTCTGACAGAGCCACTATGAAAGTCAGGAGTTTTCATTTTAAAAAAGATCTTATAATTTCTTGGTTCATCTAATGAAAAGTGAGAAATAGATACAGGTCATTTTAAAAATAAGCAGAAAATTATGATATTGGAAGAAATAGTTTAGAGGTGTAGGATCTTTGACTGCAAGTTCACTATATTTTGAAGTGGTAGAGGCAGCCAGGATCAATATTTGAGTGGCAGACCAACATGTAAAATGATATGACTGCTTCAGAAGCACACAGTTCCAACAGTAATTTCAGAGACTTCAGATGAGATTTACAACAACATATTCTGACCACCATAAATCAGTACATACAGTAATTTAAAACATGTAATCTCAGTAATCTAATCATTTGTCCCCTTTCCATAAGTGATGGTACCACCTTCTTCCATTCCAAAGGCTATCAGCATCAACAGTTGATTTTAGAGAGTCTGAGAAAGTATGTCATACTTAGCTCTCAGGGAGTGGCAGATTTAAGGTCTGATATTATTTATTTTAAGAATATCATTGAGAAATCTTCTTCATTTGAGAATGTGTTTGTTCCTTGTAGAAGTAACTTTTGCATCTCTTCTCAGAAGATCTTCAGTATTAAAATATCACATTCTAAGATACAGTCTTGTATTAACAATCATAATTAGGACAATTTGCTAGGACTTGAAATCATGTTTTCCAGAATCTTGAACTTACTTATGGATTAACAATAACTAGGAAAAGTCCTTATGGACAGAAGCTATACTTTTTGCAAGAGAACTTGGCAAATAAATAGATGATAACAAAAGTAACATACAGTGTAAATGTGAGAAGCAGTATCAATAAACAACTTTAACTTAAAACAACAGATTTTCTTGCACCAGTTAAAAATATGTGACTAACCTAAGTAATGCAAGGCAGATCTGTGTACTTTAATACATAGTGTATTACATCTGTGTACTGTTAATACATATGGTATTTTATATACCAAACAAACAAACAAAAAAAAGAAACAGATTTGGCACTGATTTGAAATAATTAATTCATTAATTCTGGCTTCATCCAGAGGTACCTGGGTGCTGCAGTTTCTATCCCCACTAAAACTTCATAAATTCTGCTAAAGTTTTCTCTGCAGAATAACGTAATGGCTTTGGCCATGAAAGGAACTTGCAACTTTCTCTGTTCTCTATAAATTTGCTGTGGCATGCAAGCATTACCATATTCAACAAGTCTCATATTAGAATTTCCATACATGCACGAGCAGTAACCCTTAGTTACTGCTAACTATTTCTCTGGCTATCCTAAAGTTTGCAAGTGACAGCACAAGCTACCTTGGAAAGTGATACGTACGAAAAAGCTAAAAGGTATTGATCATTTTTTCATGTTTTCTGATGCATAATACCTAAATATTTTTACGCAGCTTGTTTTAGCTTGATGCACTATTAGCATGCACTATTCCTATTGGTTTGATATTTCATTGTATTATACAGTTTTGCATACACATATCGACTATATTTTTTTTCTGTTGATATTTCTGGCAGCTGAAAAGCAAAACTGACACTAGTTTGAACAGAATTCATTAATTTTATTGTTCTACTGAACAACCACAAGGGATTAAATCAAATGCTTTGAGGTTACACAACAATGGCTGCTAACATGATACTGTAGTTTCTTATGAACAACATGACATAGTTTAATTCAAAAAGACAGAAAACAGAAGATAAAAAAAAAAAAAAACAATTACTGGCTGATAAAAATATGTAAATACTCTCCATACTGACAGTCCATAAAACTGCCTTACAGCTAACTGGAAGATGAAGCTTAGGGTTCAGACACTGATATATGACAAAGTTTCTTAAATTCTTGTGATCTGAGCCCTGTAATGATCCCCCCAAGGTTATAGGCTGTACACCTGACAGATCATTGTTTTATAGTTTAATACATTTTCTTCTAGCAAAGCAGAGCATAAACAAGTGCTTTAGCAATTAAACAAATGTTGTAGGGACATGTAATGGTACCTATACCTCATTTCTATGAGCTTGGTTATCTATATAATAGACTTAATTGCTCCCGCAGTGAGGGACAGCATGGATTTTTGCCAGTCCTATTTAGAGGAGCTTTCCATTTTGTATGGCACAAAAAACGAACAATTCTACATGGACCTCTGGAGACCACCAGCCCTGCTCCATCCTCTAGAAAGGGTAATGGGGGACACGTCCAGCTGGTCACAATGGACAGGGTGGGCAAATCATCATGTAAAAGGCAGGCTCCTCTAAGTGATGCCTATATGTGTAGGGAGGCATTGAGAAGCCTTCTTTAACTCACACAAACATCTTTCCTTTCTTCTGTGAAGCCAGAAATCACCTACAATCACAAATGTAGAGTGTATATATTAGACAGAGTATATATAGACAAGAGAATATATATAGACAAGGAATGTACAATCACGTGCATGACTAGGATCCTGAACAAGTCAAAACTGTGAGAAAAAAGTGTAGTGATTTTACCAGCTTGGTTGGGTAACTCAAGCTGCTGCACGAGCTTTTTCCTGCAAGGGATTTCATTAGTACAGAACTCCTTCCTGTTCTGTAACCAACCTGACACAAACTGCGTAGGAAATGATTTTTAGTAGTGATCTAGATGAGAAAAAAATGAATGAAAAAAAGCAGTAGAGACAGGAATAAGCAAGAAAAGGGTCAGGTACTCCTTTGTTGTCAACAGCACTGGGCAATAGGCATCTCCCTTAAGCTATATATATAATCGAGATGATTTTTACTATCAGAGAAAATGAGAGGTGTAGTACTTCTACACAAGGAGAGTAACTCCCATTACTCGGGATAGAAACTGAATTAACATGTTCTATTGCACCCATGCAGAAAGTTAACATGGACAATATGAAGCTTCTGTTAAACATGCATGTTGAAAAACTGGGAAAATTAACATTTAAACTCTGTTATGATGTATGGGACTACAAGTTCCTAGATTTAAATGTTTCAGTAACAGAAGGTAAAGAAGGCTTTATAAATGAGTGTCTAAATAAACAAAGAACATTCTTAAACTTCAGCAACGGATACCATTAATGCAAATAGTTAGTAATGAAGGCATCTATCTTTTGCCTAAACTTGTACTAGATGATACAAACCAGTATAAAGCAAAAGTGGATTTTTCTGTTTCAATAAGCAAACAGTAACATCTTATGTAGTGGCTTCTTCCTTGCTGTATTCTAAGAAATACAACAGCATCTTTATTTGGTTTCTGAGAAAGCACACAGAAATCTCTAATAAAAAAAAAGAAAAGAAAAAGAAAGAAAAAAAAAGCTACATTCAGGCTTTCTTCCCTACAGTACTCCACTATTCTTGTGAGAAATAGAGTGAAGGATTATTTCAATTTTCTGAACATTAAGTTGACAGCAAAATAGAAATAGCAGCCACAGGTCCCCACCCAAATAGAAACTAGACTGATAAAAAGTATTAAAAATATACAAATATACACAGACACTTCAGAGAGGTGGGAAAGGGGACAGCACGCCACCTAATTTGATCTATGAATCAATAGAAAATAAAAAGGGGAATAAATGTAAGCTATTTTCTGCCTAAGGTTTATGTTCTGTACTACAGACAACACAACTCATTCCATTGACTCAAATGGGTCAAAGCAGAGTCTGGCCACAACGTCTCAGTGAAGCCAAGGGCCTGCTGCGCTGTATATGAAACATAAAACATTCTTTCATTATACCAATAAACTTTTATTATTGGAAAAAAATATCAGTTCAATTTCAAAAGGCATTTAGTGAGTCAGCAAAATAAATTTTTGTGCAGCCTTTAAGTTTACCAAAGAAAGGACAGTCAGTTTTTTCTTTTCAGCAAATCAAAATGAAAAGTCATTATAATTTTCCAGCAGTTTCAAAGGCAAACTGCTATAAAAGACTTAAACAAAGGCTCCACACATAAATTTAAACAAACAAATCTATTTTTCTATTGTAAAAATGGGCTAATCTAATTTAAGAAGTGTGAGCTCAGCAAAGAGAAATATTCTTGTGGGTAATAGGATGTTAAGCTTTCCAAGTGCACTGTTGTATCAAGTCTTTTGGCAAATTCTCTATGCATAAACAGTTAATTCTAAGCATTGTTTTGTGGCAGCAAAATGAAAATTTTTGGTCACCGTTCCCAGCAACAACAAAGATCGTTCAAGAATAACCAACAAGCTTCTCTTTTCATTGCTGACAATTTAGGAGCTTAGGGAAGGAGAGAAAAGGGTTAGAGCCAAGGTTTGCAGACCTCTCTATTAGACCCCTCTATCTATTGCTGCCCAAAGAGTGATGATCAGGCAGGTAGAGTCCATGAGAAAAAATGTCCTGCCCTACAGTGTGCTGCCAGACACAGCGCAGTCCTGCAGCATTAGGGCTGGCCACAAGTCACCAGGCACAATAAGGCACTACTGCTAGCAGAAATTATCAGCAGTGCTTATGCATGGTGTTGTGCTAAGAAGAAAATACTGCTTAACCAGTAAAGGCTATTAGCTCACTTTGCTTAACCCTGCACTGCACTGCTGGAAGTTAACTCCCTAACATTTTTCATTGGCTTTAATTAAGCTTCCATGTATTAAACATTAACTCTTAACATAAAGCTACTGCAACAGTGTCTAACACAATCTCAATATGCAATAGACAGAACAAAAATGATCAGTTAAGATGATTTCGTATACAACATAGATAAATGTCTATATTGTATTCAGCTACTACATTTACTTAAAAGCCAGAAACATTTGAAAGGGATTAGTTACCTTGTCATTTTTAAGAATTTTCTTTTCCACCTGACAAAGGTTTCTGAAGTGATACGGTTATGATGTATGAAATAGTATGCAGGAGAATGCTATTTGAATTAGGATATACATACCTATATTTACAAATATATATATTTCTCTATATATATTTCTATATATATGTAAATGTCTAAGAGAAACAGCTTGAACATCACAAGTAGGAGTCAGACTCCCAGATGAACACTTGACAATCTTTTAATCAGTGAGGGTTAAAGGATGTGAAAAACTCTCCATTGCTAGACGTATTGTTTCCTGCAAAAGAAGGTATTCTACAATCCGTTACAAAAGGGCAGAGGGACTAACAGTCCCTCTGACATGGAAGTCCACGAATTTCTGCAGAAATCTTAAAATGTGAAAGAGGAAGACGCTCATTTTTCTTTCCCTGCACAGAAATGTTGTCCTGGCAATGGAATCCACAAACTTTTCTGTGCCAGGAGCAGGGTTTATAATCCTCAGAGGAGAAGTAATACTGGTAACAAGAACTGCACGCACTGCATGAGGTGAAATACGGCTGAAGAGACAAAGCTCAGAAGAATGCAGGCTGACAGAAAAGAGTCAAAGGAAAAATAGTATTCGATGAGACTGACATGGCACAGGGGAAACTTAAACAGACAGAAAACCCTGTGGACCAAGGAAAGTTAGTGGCACCCAGTTGGTCTAGTTACTCAATTCTGGACACATGAAATAGTGACTGTGGGGTCCAAAAGATGAAACGAAAATGATGGGGAATAGCAAAGAACACTTGTATGTCTAGAATACTTTGTATAAATAGAATCACATGCAGGAAAAAAAAAATCTACTGTTATGCAGACTCACATGTGATCCACAATATAGGGGATCAATTTTCTTACTCTGGACTACTGTAGTTATCCTGTAAAACAGCGAGATCCAGTATCACTTTCATGTTTCTCTAAAGAGCTAGTCAGTGAATAGGTAGGGATTTGAATAATTTACAACGGGCTGTCATTAATCCTACCACTCCAGGACCTTAACAAAGTGCAGATTAATGAGAGGTCGTAAAGCTTCAATGTGGCACTGCTAGCAGAAGCAATCACTCTGCAGCTGAACTATTGCATTTCCTCAGTGAGGAGTGAGCTCCTCAGTGAAAACAACAACTTTAAGTGCCTGTATGTGAAAAGAAGCATCTTAGCAACAGAGATAGTGAGTTAGCATTTGGCTACCGTCATTTAGATTGATTATGTCTGGAACGTTCGTGTTCCACTGAATGAAGGTTAAGATGCAGCATAAAAAAATCATCTGACATTTCTGTTCTCAAGGATTTCCTCCCATTCCAGGAGTTTATATCTCCATCCCACAGGATAAAAAACACAAAGCATAACCTGTGTTGTTCTAAAATGAGTTAGTCTAGAAATGGCCATCTGTAATGTTACTACTTCCAGCTACTCTCCCTTCATCCAAGATAATTGGCCTGGCAGAATACACTGCACCAGTGTGGGATTTTAGTAAAAACAAAACAAAAAAAAAGTAGGTTTGTACAAATATACCCCAGCTGAACCAGGGTTACTGCCAGTTTGCTGGGAGTAACTGGCTGCTTACTGACACTGACTTCATCACTGCATATTTGCAATTGAAATCATGTAAACAGTTCATGCAGTGTGTGCTGCCTGGCAAGAAAATAAGTGGTTTCAATGGATTTCATTAATGTTAACGACTCTCAACCCATAAAAAAAGCAGGTCAACTGACCACACAACTGTAGCATCTCACTGAAATCTATATAATACTATATATAGGAGCATGAAATAAATAAAATGCATTCTGATAGCTAAAAGCATTTACTCAGCCAGTGAACCTTAGTTTCTGTATGCACAGTTTCTGAACTGACCCTCTATATATGGGCTAGCTGCCCAGATGTTAGAAGGTAATCAATATTTAAAAGAGTTTGCTTTGCTGTGATGAGTTAATATTGGCTCCTGAACCACAGACAACATTAAAAATAGCCATGTGGAAATTACTGCTCTTCCATTTCAACTTTGTCCGGGAGGTAACGCTAAGGATGATACTACACTGAACTGGGCATAGCAAACAAAGCACAGACATTATCTTTTGGCACAACGGCCTAACAGTGCTGGTCTGCCCAGGCTGCAAGCAGGAAAAGACAGCTTTACTCTTTACATAAGGAAATTTTATTAGCTGTGGTGAAAATGTACATCTTATAAATCAAGAAAACTAAAGCTCATGTCAGTCATATCGCCACTTTGCAGCAAAACACGAGGAATTGTACTTAGTGAAGTATATAAAATTCTAGAAAGTAATGATGATTAATAGTATGATGACAGGGTTAAATAAAAAGGAAACTTTAAAGCTTGTAAACGCAAAAAATATTCTGTTAACTCAGAAGTGGATTAGAGTGTTCAAAGTGCTTCAGGACTCAACACCATGTAAAGGCTGATTTATACTCCAGGCATCATAATGCCTCCCTACTTCAGAATGACAAATAGCCCTGTGCTGAGATCTCAATGGCAGCCCCAGAGCACTAGCAGCAAATGTCTTCCATCTTAATAGCTGAGCCTCTGCAATTCTGTTCACTTAAAATTCTGAACATTTAACACTTCTTGTTGCATCTAAATCCAGATACAAAAACCTTCAAATCAAACTATTTACCTCAACTGAAATCCACCCTGAATAATTCATAAGCTGCAAGGAAGCTGGAAGTGAAAGAGCTGAAGAGTCCTTTAATGAAGTCTGGAGTTCCAAATATAATGGTATAAAAGCTATTATGGATCTTTTCTAACCTTGTAAGAAAGAATATCAGTCTCCATAACAATGAAAGATCCCAATGAACAGGAAAAGTTCAGGTGTGTTGTTGTCAGTGACTAATGCTGCTAGCAGAATCCGAGGGATTACTGCAGAGAAAGGGGTGAGACTTGAAGCAACACCTGACGAAGGATCTGGAGTGCTCAAATTGATTCTTATTCTTCCTGCCTTCTGAAGGAGTATTGATCCTTAAAATAGCTTTAGTGAGCTGCAATTCAATTAGAATAATGTATGAAAGTCAAGAAAACACACTGAATTCCAGACTGGTGTTGCAATGGCAGCTGCCTAACAAAACTAATTCTGTTCCCAAAATCCATGCAAAATTATTTGTCACATATTACACCCAGTGATTCTACTGTAAGAATGGAGATTTTGTATTTTCCTCTTTCAGCAAATACTATAGACTTTACCAAAATGCTTAGTTGATTTTTCTGCGTATCAGTGACAAGACAGTACCATCAAATACATCTGCCTTTAACTCATCATCTTCTGATGAGTTATTCTGTATTTGGTTAATCTGAACAACTTGCAGAAAAAAAAAATAAAGGAGGAGAGAGGTTTAGGATTAAAAATGGATACAACAATAGCACTGATTTTTCGAAACTTAAGGAAATGAATGTCTTAAAGTTCTTTTGCCTTGCTAGTAATAACAAATAATATAGTTTCTCTCACTCTTCTTGATTGCTGATTAACAGGATCAGTCCATGGGCAATCTGATTCCTCACTTTAAACTAATTGGATAGAGTCTTTCAAATTTCTTAATGTAGTACTACCTACCTGTGATTATCTTAGACAATTTTCATTGTGGGGGCAGAAAAATAAATAAATAAATAAATAAATAATAATAAAAAAAGCCTTCTTAAATTAGCCAATGAATAAAAATACATTTTTAGACAGGTCTAACGAGGTAACATTTATTTTAACTGAATATGAAGACCTATTCCTATTTGAGACATTTGAGTACAATTAATGTTTCATACAGGGATCCTGTCTGTTCCCTCTGCTGAGAAAGTACAAGGTATCTGGAACAACAGTGACAAAAATGAGAAGATCTCTGCTTTTGATATGGCAAGTCTCATGTGCCACACTGTTTTTTCTTCTGGGAAACTACAGTAAAATAAAATAAAATAAAATAAAATAAAATAAAATAAAATAAAATAAAATAAAATAAAATAAAATAAAATAAAATAAAATAATTGCAAGTCTTTTCTAACAGCACTAATATGATTTTCTACTTTTTTACATTAATTTATGCTAAAGAAAATTTCAAAACTTTCATTAACTATTTTCTGACATCCTTCCTGATATTTTATTTCAAAATCCTAATTATCCAAAAAATTGCTAGAATAATTTTGTTGACGTTTAGCTTTCAGTGCTTACCCCTTTTTTTTCTTTTTCTGTAGATGCAGCAGTATATATTGCGTGGTGATTACAAGTCACCTCCTTTGTAAATACTGAAATGTAGTTCAAGATTGGGCTAGCTTCCATTATTGTTAAATGACTGAGAAAAGCTACACTGGAAAATTTTAGCTCATTTTGATCAAGTTGTAAACATGAAAGAATACAGCTCTAATACCCTACGCAATATGTACAAAATTCATGCCCTGTCCCCAGGAAAAA
Organism: Tinamus guttatus; assembly: GCF_000705375.1. Next base: position 535,102 of record NW_010576767.1, read on the forward strand.
ACAAACAAACCAAAAAGTGTATTACATACATTTCACACAGGCAGCATAAATACTCATTAGCCTTTTGTGTGCATCCCGCCCATCAACCTGGAATCAGGTTTTATGGGGGGAATCAGGGATTCAGCCTTTATCACCCTTATACCTCATATTCATGGAAACGGTTTCCCAAATCGCTGTCTCTCACAAACACACACACACACACACTTTTAAAATTACAGCTATTCTTCAAGCACGCCACAGAATGCTTCTGTGGAGCCTCCCAGCAATACATGAAGAACGGGAAGCACAGCACTCATTTTATGCCGGCTTTCACTGGCACAGACTATTTTAATGGTCAGAAACATCAAGAAAGCATGCTAAAAGTCCTTTTCCAGTTTCAATAAAGGAAAGCAAGCATCAACACCTGAAAAGATTAGCCTACCAAATAAAATTACCTCAGAAAGAAAGACCACTTTCAAGCAGAAAACAGTGTAATCTATTTTATGAAAGTGCTTCAGCATAAAGCACTTTTCCCTTCTGAAGCAATCCCCCTCTCCCAGCAGTACAATAACTTATGTACCGTAAAAACCTTATGATAGAAATCTTCTATTTGTACGTGTAGGTGAGTGTTGCAAAGCAGAATATATTAACTTATTAGCTATATAAATTTATTTCCTTTCAATCTGATAGAATTAGTAAAGGAGAGATCAAGAGATTTCACAAATCTGCTGTTATGAAACTTCCAGTAGAGACACTGACATTCTACTTCTGCATTCAAATTTAATAAGCACAGGAAAAGGTTCAACACTACTTCAGAAATGTGAAAAGAGAATATGCCAAATGATGTCAGTAAATTTTACTTCTAAGCTTTAAAATTTATAACTTCATCCTGCGCATATGAAGCACAGTGAAAGGCACTGCTTAATATTACAGTCACTGCACATTGTATGGGTTAGAAGATTTAGGCCTGTATATATAAGAAAGCTTTGTCTCAGCAATTCCAGTTCCAGATGATTCTTTGCAATGCTGTATATTGGTATCTAGTATTCGCTAGGAGCCCATTGATTTTGAGATGCATTAAAAAGTGAACTGGTAATTCTTCTAAAATAAAACTGTAGGTAGATTTTACCTACCTGGATTTTATTATTCACCAAAGAACAAAATAAATTGTGCATGACTCATACACTAGCTTGAATTCAGTATCACTAAAATCTGATCTTACAAATGTTGCCAATTCAATCAATTTCAGGGTTATCTGCCTCATTAAAGCATTTTCTCTGTTCATCTGAATGTATGATGTATAGGGTTTTGCAAATTGAAAACTCTTTTGATATGATAAATTGCAAAATAGAAAGTCTTTATAATCATAGAAACAATACTTTCTGAAGATGCATTTTGTTTCTGAACATCACTAACATCTCATGTTTACTTAATGTGTTTGTTCTAACAATTTTATTACTAATTTGGGTAAGGAAAAATTAGATCATTGTTATTTTATTCCCTACATCATACTATTACAAACTAGAATCTAGCCTCACAAGAAAAATTAAAATAATAAACAACTCAATAACAAAGTCTTTGATTTTAGAGATCCTGATGCTTAGTTATGTTTTGGAACAGAATATCAAAAAGCCCATTTACCCCATAAAGACTTTTTTCCCCTTTTAAGTTTAAAGTACACCCTGATTCCTCAGAGGGTACTTCTTGGTCTTTGATATGTTCAAAACACCATAGTGAGATAAGAATTTCAAAGAGATTTCCTAGACAGTGATCCAAATCCATTGATTTTTAGAGAGTTTGGTATTTTCAAAGGCTAGATTTTCACACAGTATCCATCAGTTTCAGAGAACATGCTGTTTAATGGGGAGGGGAGGAAGAGATAGAATGGAGAGATCAGCCTGGAGAGATGTACAAAGCTTCCTGTGCACTTTACTAGCTTTGACACAGAATATGTTGTTTCCCAAATAAAACACTTGTCTCAAATATTAGAGCAACAACATTATATTTGTGCTTGTGCAAAAGAGAGTTGCTTAACCATTCCTATTTCTGACATCTTGTGACTTCCTTGATAGGCACAAATCAAGAGTGGGAGAGGTTCTGTAAAAACCTCATCCCATGTCATCCACGTAAGAAGGGTGCAGCTCAACAAGAAGTTACATCTTAGACTACACTAGTTCCTGCCCAAGTCCTGCATCTACTAAGTCACAGCCAATCTGAGTTAAACCTTCCAGCCCACCAGGAGGTCAGCCATTACAGGAATGATAAGGACATTTTAAAGATGACAGCTAAGATTTAAGTTAAAAAACAAACAAATATAAGAAAGAGCACACCCCTATCTTTGAACTGCAGGCTGTTTGCAGAACACTTTCTTCCCAGTATAGATTTCCCCAAAGTTTTCCACTTTTTGGCTGGGAATGTCAGGACAGGAACTGACAGAAAAAAAGTGAAAGAAAAAGACTAGAATGGGGAATTCTGCAACAGAGTGGGAAACATCACAGCAGAAAAGGCTCAAAGCATTAGTATAAGAACTCCTCTTGCATTTGTGAATTGCTACCCAGAAGAAAGTGATAAGCTATAAACCTTCTTACCTTTCTTTGTTGTACAAACCATAGGACATACCTATATCAAAACCACAGGATACTACCCGATTCCTTTTTGGTCACATAGCTCCAAGATGCTTCTCAGACATTTTATTCAAGTTCTCCACTATTACATATATCATCTTAATACTAACAAAACAGAACAAAACAAAACAAACTCAGAAGATATTTTTGTGGCCTAAACACTTAAAATTTGGTGATGTCAAACTAGAGTTACTCTAACAAGGGGGGAAGTGCAGCTTCTTCAAAGAGTTGCAAGAGTTGCAGTCTTTAGAAAGTGGAGGTGACTCTATCATAATAGCCTAAGTTCATGGAATCACAGAGAATCACAGAATGGTTAAGCTTGGAAGGGACCTCTAGAGATCACCTAGTCCAATGCTCCTGCTTAAGCAGGGACACCTAGAGCACGTGACACAGGGTGGGATCCAAGCGGGTTTGGAAGATTTCCAGAGAAGGAGACTCCACAACCTCTCTGGGCAGCCTGTTCGAGGGCTGTGTCACCTTCACAGTAACAAAGTTCTTCCGCACATGGAGACGGAACTTCCTGTGTTTCAACTTGTACCCATTACCCCTTGTCCTATCACTGGCCTCCACCAAGAAGAGTTTGGCCCCATCCTCCCTACATTCTCCCCTCAGGTACTAGGATCACCTCTCTTGACTAGCTGACAACACTGCTAGCCCAAGTTTTCCTGATCACACAACGACCATGCATGAGGCCGTCCAATGAGCTGCCTGGTCACGCGCTGATCGCGTGGCTGCAACTCCCGCCTCCCCTGATCACCTGTCTGCAGAGGAGACACTGCCTGTCACCGGCTCCAGGCTGACTACAACATATCCCCCTTTTCCTGGGAAATTTTCTTTTTTTTGATTAGGTACTTTCCTTTTTTGATAGCAGAGCATACCAACAATACATGCTGGATAATAAATGATAGACTTAAAAATCCAGAAGGTATATTCCAGCTGGCAAAGCTGGCACTTATCTATAGATTAATGAACTAAATAAAGATCATTTACCTTAAAGTTTTTGAATTAGCAATGATCAGGCATTTGAAAAAAACTGTCACAATAACCATCCATTAAGTACAATTTTTAGGAGGAAATTTTTTGTCCTAACACCCTCCTCAAAAAACAGTTTTGCTACTCTATTTATGAGCAAAAACAAAGATATTTGGGGGATTGAAAAGAGGGCAGGGAAGGAGGAGAGATAGTGAGAAAAAATATCTTTAAAAATAAAGAAGTAGTTTCCCCCTATTTTTAAGATACTTACATATACATTTTGCCAGTGAAAAATCATTTTCCATCTCCTCACAATTACGCCTATTAGCAATCTCTATATACATTTAATTAGTTGTCCCTAATCATGCATTTCCCAAGCTAAGGTTTAAAATAAATGAAAATAAATAAATAAAGGGACATATATTCACACATAGTGGCTGTTATGTCCCCAAAGCCTTAAATATCTGTTTAAGATATGCAAAGATGATGATTCAAGGAGGTACATACTCCCTGCCAGGCACAAACTCTTCCTTTGAGCTACTAGGAAATAGCAAAATAAGACATTGCTGTGGAATCTGGATTACTCCATGTCCAATCAGGTTCTATTTGGGGATAGCACCTCATCTTTGTGGGGTGGGACTTGTAAAAGGCAGGGAGGAAAGAGGGACAGAGAATAGTCCTCCTCCTCCTTAGTTGTTGGCTTATGATGGTTTCATTGGGAGGAAAAGAAGACCGGAAGTAGGGAAGTGCATGAACTTGTAATTATCTCTCTGTCTTGATTCCATGGCTTCAGTCTATGCCACTTGATTCTTTCTGTGCTGAAGCACATTCTTTCTAACCAGAATCACTGGCAAAGTTCTTGCACTGGCATTCAGACCGACGAGGAAGCACTACATCCATGTGATGAAAATATTAATTTTCCTTTCAAGTGTATCAAGCTTTTCTACTGCACCTCTGATCTACACTGTTTGCTTAAAAATATCTATTTTAGAATCAAATTTAACTTTTAAATCTTTAATGGTCTGAAGAAAAGAATTGCAAGCAATTATGAAACTGCTACTTTGATTTTTAAGTACGACTTTGAAGACCTTCTTAAGCACTAAATATTTGCTGAAGTAAGACCATATGATGAAGTTTTTTTTGTTTGTTTTTCTTTTTGTCCTTTTTTTCTTGCATGATTATTGAATCGCCTTCCTACTTACACTCCTGTGGAGTTCTAAATCAATACATTGCTGGATTATCTTACACAAAAATGGTTTATATGGTTGAAGTCATCAACATAGGCCCAAAGCCCTGGAACTTGTTCTTTTGGGAATGTAAAAAAAAAAAAAAAAACATATTTAGAGATCCAAAGCATACAGAAAAAATGATACTAATTTTGATAGAGCTACTTCTTTGACCAGTACTATCATCAATATATGTATATTGATGTATAGTTTATGCAGCAATATTTCAACAAAAAGCTTAAATGGTTCATAACAGCTAAACAATGCATCAGATGTCATCATCTTTGACAAAAAAAGAAGGCATCTGAGGAGTTAGAAGTATTCATGAAGATGATAAGTGTCTAAAGAGAGCTAGCCTTAGATTTTATGTGAAGGCTTGTCAGCTCAGCAATGATAGGGGCAAATCCCTGGGGCCAGTGTTACTATGACAGATTCTTCATCAGCTGAAGGCCTGCTCAAAGAGATGAAGTTTACTGGAGGGGTGATGTTCATAACAGCCTGCCAGAGCCTCTCAGCTGCTCTGTGCTTCGTGGGTTCACAAAGACGGCTCCAACTGGAGCAGCAAACAATTTGTTCTCACATTATTTCTGAAGCATGCCCCTTCTGAGGACTAACCATGTTGAGTTATTTTAAATAGCTGAAACAGGACCTGTTGCATGAACACTTGGATATCACAATGGCCTTTTCACATGGCTAACAATGAGTAGGCATTCTGCCAAGTATTTCTCTTAGCTATGCTGCCACCATCTTATTGAAAGAAACGTTTTAAATTCTCATTTTGAATAATCTTTTTCTAGATTGCATTCACCAATAAACATCATTATTAATATAGTATAACAGAATTCAGAGATTCTCAGCAATGTACAGCCTACTTTTCCATTCAGGCAAAATAGATGATATTTTCCAGGATCAGAGTAGGACAGTCTATATTATGCCAATAAATACTGTACTGAAAAGCAAGGATATGGGCAATACATATTTGGGTATCAGTATGAATAAGAGTTATTGAAAATATGAGTAACATCTCATGCTAAATGCACAAGACTATCTTTGATTCAATAGAAGTTAATGGAAAGCTTCCTGTTAACATGGTTGTTGGATCAGACCCTTAAAATCAAGTGCTTCTTGTGAGAGATAATTATACAGTTTGCTTGCAAGGAAATATGAAAAAAAAAGAGCAATAATTTAAATATATTTGATGTTTGGATTTTATGATGACTAGTTATGAAACACTTCTGGAGGTTATTTTAGTAACAAGGAAACAAAAACAAAAAAAAAGTCACAGATTTCAGATAACAATTGGTCTTTTTTTCTGAAAGGCTTATGCATTTTGTTTCCTGAAAGCAAACCAAAATCATAGAATCATAGAATCATAGAATGCTTAGGGTTGGAAGGGACCTCTAGAGATCATCTGGTCCGACCCCCCTGCATACGCAGGGACACCTAGAGCACGTGGCACAGGACTGCATCCAAGCGGGTTTTGAAGATCTCCAGAGAAGGAGACTCCACAACCTCTCTGGGCAGCCTGTTCCAGTGCGCTGTCACCCTCACTATTAAGAAGTTTTTCCTCGAGTTCCTGTGGAACTTTTGGTGCTTCAGTTTCCGGCCATTTCCTCTAGTCCTATCAGTGGCCACCACTGAAAAGAGACCATC
>NW_010576767.1:544779-614570 GCF_000705375.1 Tinamus guttatus
AAAACAGAAAGATTTTTTTTTCTGCACTGGAATTAATTTCCAAAAATTGTATTTTGCAATAAAATAGAAGTATCGTGATATAAGCAAAAATACAGTTGCCTAATATGAAAACCAACTGACAGTGTGAACTGGCTAGTTCACATTTTACTGCATCATACTCTCATTAATTCTAGCAATATTGCCAGTGGAACAGGCTGAAATTGTCATTTCCAAGAGAAAAAAAAGTATTTTGGAAGACAACTAAATCTATGATGGATGTAGGCAGGCTCAAATCCATTTAAATCAATGGTGCAGCACCTGTTACTATCAGCTGCAAGAGTCTCTTGACATTTCGTGAACTTTATGACAAACAAATTACAATAAGTGAAAAAAGCAAAACTTGTTAGCTACCACATTACAGAACAAGGGCTACTAATCTAAACATACATGTTTCAACCCATGTAAACTTCATTAGATAAGATTACTAAATGATAACTTCATAGCTTTAAAAAATACATTTATCCTCTTTAATCTATCGTAAATAATATATCTTATTTCTTTTACATATTAGGAATGGACTCTGTGTAGTGAACATGCTGTACTTAAACACCATAACATACAGCAAAATCTATATTTTTTGGAAGCCCTTCTTCTTCTTCGTTACAAAACCAAAAGCCAACCAACCAAAACACATTACACACGACATGGATATACCTAGCTAAGATGTAATGTGAGATGGCTTCAGTTCTCTTTCTTGACTAAAGAAAAGGACCTAGAGCTCTGTAGAAAAAAAAAATGAAAGAAAAAGAGAAAGAACTGCCTCCTAGGAAGTAGCAGGTTTTCCTTTGTAAAGTCAAAGCGCTCATATCTCATGTTAATATTCCCCTCAAACACAGTTCCAATATATTATAAAAAGACCAAAAGTATTTTTGTTTTCACAACAAACTGTTTTCAACAGAGAAACTACAATGTTAGGATGGTTATCTATTGAAAACAGGAAGCAAACAAAACAAAACTATGACCATTATGCTAACATACCACTGAATGCTTTCAGACAAAGAAATAATGATAGGCTATAGGCATTTCATAGTGTAGCAGGTTAACAATCTAAGTCATTAGATAGATTTTTTTCTTTAAGAATAGCCTCATATAAGTTGTTTGCTGGATAGCACAGACACAAGGCACTCAATTCCAAATGCTAGTTTAGATTATGAATAGTTAGACTAAGTATGCTTAGTGCACAGTAAGGTTTCATTCAGTCCAAAAGCCCACCTCTTGCCATGAAATCTTTTAACTATAGAAAAATTGAAATGTACTTCTCTAAAAATAATATTAGTTAAATTTAGTGACAGAGGCAAGGACAAAGAAAGCTCATCACTTAGAGTTAAATCTATTATTTAGATGCCCCCTATTATTATATCCACTTTTGGGTACTTAATCACACATCTTCTAATTATACTGGAGATCTAACATAGGATGCAAAGCGTCGGTGGAGCTGAAGAGACAGCTTATCTATTTACTGCTTCCTCATACTCCCAGACATGCCAATATACAAATATACTCAGTTACACAGATCTATCAAATCAGGTAATTAGGCAGAATTTTGAAGCAAGCAGAAACACTGATACAGTTATAACCAAACTGCTACAGTTTGAGACCATGAAAAATGAGAATCCCTGGACAAAGATAATGGCATTAAGAATTTATAAGCTTTTGATGCACATTTCAGACCAGCATTGTATTTTGTGTTATAATCACACCTACTTTCACACTTCCCTTAATATAGTGTGACCTATATATTTATGCATGTATTTCCAGAAGAGATATTTTTTTTCCAATTTTTTTCCAATAAAGATTTTACAAGAAAACAAGTGTGATATATGTAAATTTTTATGTTTATACAGGAAGCACTTCCAAGGAAGTGGCATTGTATTTAGTTTTTAACAGAATTCAAGAACCTCTTGTCATTTACCATGAATACAAATTCTCACCTAGAAGGAGCCCTGAAGAAAGTTAGACAACTACAGGTTCTGTTGTGAAAACATCTAGAGCTAAAATACCAGACTATTTTTTGAAATGTAAATAAAATTATGTTGTGGAGCTCCCCTTTTGTAAAGCAATATGTGTAAATAGCTCAGTATACATTATCCATGGTGCCTTAAATCTGCCTCTTCATTAATGCAGGACACCCTAACTTTTAATCACTCCCTCTAGTAAAAAGGAGTCCCAAGGATCTACTTGAAGGAATGTGACAACTATTCACTATTCACATGCTGTACTATCATGCATTGAAACGGATCTCTGCTTCACTTCGAAAAAGCTTTTTCACCAGCACATCAAGCTTTGTCTCCATATAATTTTATTATTCAACACTATCCAGAATTTTGCCTTTTAACACAAATATAAATCTAGCTTCTTATGCTCTAACTGAAGTACACGTTTTTTCTCTTCCAAGAAGAAATATAAGTAAGGCACCTCAGCACTGTGGCTGCCTCCCGACTCGTCTCTCTTGCAGTACTTAGTTGAACTGAAATAAGAGGTGCAGCTGAGAATCAGAGCTGTGCCAGTATCCCAGTATCAGCTTGTGGAAGAGATCACAGGAAAGCCTTACAGAAGATATTCTCCCCCTACTTATTCAGCCACTTCCTGCTCTCAGGAGGACAGATTTTTTTCTGTGTGGTAAAGCACTTCAGTCATGACAGTCTCACACAGTCTCATCCAGGAAGCTGTTACAGCAGATACACCTCTAGCACTTTTTTGGGAACCACAGCATGAACTTTTGCTACTGTCAACAGCTGCCAAAATGACCAGACCCCCTAAGCTGTTGTTCAGATGGCAGCTTAGCAACATCCTCTACGATGGACTCTCAGCCACCGTCAAGTTCTGAGTTTTTCCATGGTTGACACATTTTTTCTAAATGTGAAAATCAAGCCTTTTTAAACTAAGCAATGTCAAAGCATGGTAATTATTTTACGGAAGCGAACATAGCAGAAAGTTTCTATTGTCCATTTAGAGCACAAGTTGAATATGGGCTATCTTAGAAACACAGTAAAAAAATAAAAAAGATTCATTGAAGATATAGGGCTAGATGTTTAGGTATGGTGAAAACACTCTGTTCTTTAAGGGCTACAAAATCTATATATAAGGATCTTTGTTACTATGACAGACTATGGCCTTCCTCCATGCTCCCTTCTCTTCCAAAATCAGTTCCAGTTCTCTTTCAGGGGCAGAGGAGGAATCTTATTGTTGCTTATATAACTCAGAGGTGTTGTCTCCAGCTTGAAAACCAGAAGTCTTCCTCTAGCCGAAAGGACCTTCTCTGCCATATGACCAGTTCTGTAGCATCTGGGCACTGCAGCCAATCTGTTCATGCGTGTGGGTGTAGTACAGGGACAGATTTACTGCATATTAGTTATGCATCATGCAGCACATTTCTTAACAGAAGCAAAAGCAGTACATGGCTGGAAGCAAGTCATTTCATCCCAGGGGCTTCTGAGACCCAGGCGAAAAGCCAGAGCTTAGGTCAATAAACTAGGAGTCAGGCACCTCTTTCTCATAATTTTTCTCTTTGCTCATGATTTTGCAAGCGTCTAATAGTACTTGCCTGATGGCGCTAGAGAATATGGCCCTGCATTATAACAAGGAGATGCCAGTAAGAAACTGCAGTGGACACCAACATGGATTATTTAACCTATCAGCTGTTGCTTAAGGAACAGGACCTCAGGAAACAGGACCACAAGGAGGAGAAGAGCTACCATGAATAGGTGTCTCCACAGGTGTCCCCAAACCTATTGAAGCTGTAGGTTAGGCATTCTGAATGAAGCTAGCAAGCTGTAACAGCTACTACCAAATAAAGCTAATGGCAACTGCATATACACACACTGTCTACCTCAAAATTATATCATGCAATATAGCACGTCACCACTATCTCTGGAACAGTGTGTGGTGTTCCTGCATCACCTTCGTATTTTCCTGAGGCAATAGAAAGTATGCCTGTGCATGCAATATTGTGCCTAGATAGCACACCACAGTATGGCCAAGGGAGAAAATTCCCTCAGAAGTGGCTTTGATATCACTGACAGAATACCTTAAAATACCACTCTTCAGTATAAGCAAGCCTTTAATTTCCCTAGAAATTTTAAGGGAAAATAAGCCCAGTAATTTAAAAAGGAATTAAGCACCTTAGAATTTGACAGGTAAAGGCCAATCTTATTGTGATTGATTCCATAGGGTATTAGAAGCCTGAATAATACAATAGAGAACAAAGAAAAACAGAGCAATACATTTCAATACATAGACATGTAGTTCAGATTTTGTAATAAGAATTTCCATACCTATTAATGCCTCCTCATTGTCAGGAATATATTATATGTCATTATAGCAGATATTCAGCAAACAGATTTATTAAAAATGCTTGCAAAAGCTTCATTGTTCTAAGTCAAGCATTTCCTAGAGAAATAAAATTTTCTGCTAATTCCAAATCTAAAGGTCATGCCAACTATAAAGTTTAATAAAAAATTTCCAGATGGCAGCAGCCAATTTCCAATAAGATTTAATTTGGTTAATTGACTGTCTTATTTACTAATTTATAGGGCTATGCAGTTCATTTAAATTAACCTCAATTGTTGCCATGATTTGAGCAAGGTTAAACAACCCAAGAAAGGGAAGGGAAGGGAAGGGAAAAGGGAGGGGAAGAGAAGGGAAGGGAAAAGGGAGGGGAAGGGAAAGGAAGGGAAGGGAAGGGAAAAGGGAGGGGAAGGGAAGGGAAAAGGGAAGGAAAGGGAAAAGGGAAAAGGAAAGGGGAAAGGAAAGGGAAAAGGAAACGGAAAAGATATGTGTAGGAAGGGAAGAAGTGGGGGGGACAAAGGATCTCCTCTTATTTGACATGCTAACAGAATCATTGTGGCTTCACACAGGGACTTTCATTTTTGCTCAGATCAAGAAAAAACAGATGGTGACTGATTCAGCATAGGAACTCTAATTGCTATTATTAAAAAAAAAAGAAAGAAAGAAACAAGAAATAAACAGCCAATCAACATGAATAATAAACTGACCTTAGCTTATAGGACTGCTACAGGAAAAAAAAAAAAGGAAAAGGGTTTCTAGCGGACAGCATGCACAGCACTTAGATTCTAGCATTGATTCCATATACATTGGATTTGCAAAAAGCTAATGCACAATACCAGCTCCTCAACACTAAAAAGCTAACTTCTCTACCACCTCCACAGAAGTATCAAATAAACCCTCTTTAACCTATGTCACAGCAACAAATACTACTTCTCCGATGAAGACCTTAATAGTGTGCAACGGGGAATTTATGCACTAGGCAATCCTGATTGCTTATCAGTTTTATCTGAGACAGGGTCAGGTTATTTCTGTAAGTCTGAATAAGTTTAGTTAGAAAGCAAAGTTTGTGCTGGAGAAAGTTAGTCCTTGAAAGTATATAAAACTTCAGTGTTCCTGCAGTCTGCTTTGATTGAGGCTTTTGTCTGAAAACTAAAACTTTCTGAGGAAGAATTTGAAAAGACTTTAGTGAGGTGCCTTTTCTTTCTTGCTTGGAAAGGCAGGAGAAATTAGCCTGCAAATCCTGCAGAGACCTGATCTGATGTGTGTCAACTGCTGTGCCCCTGCCATCTCTTTCCAACTTAGGCCACTTCTGACTTGGGGAGGAGATCAAAGCCAAGTGTGGTAGAGAAGTGGTTACATTTTTCTCTTAAGTGAACAGACCTGTAAGAGTAAGTTTATTTCTGTGCTTAAAGCATATTGATCAGTGTTCAGTGACCATAAACTTGCTTGCAATGTATTTAAATTTGGCGGATTTATTTTTTGATTGTTTTTGCTCTGTCATTTTCAGTTCTTAAAGGAGGAGAGAGGGGAGATCTACAACCAAGAAGCTTTTTTATTATTTTTTACTTTCTTTGTTTTTTCTCTCTCAGCAGTGAACCCTAAGGTATATGAAATAGCATGAATGAAGGATCTGAAGCTTGAAGGAAAACAAAAAGAGCAAATTCCAAAATTCTTCTTAAAAAGTTTCTGACAATGCCATCTCTTAGGAATATCTGTTACAAAAGACCAAGTTCTTCCATCTAGCACATAAAACTTTACGCACAATAGGGAAAGGAAAAAGAAAAAAAAAAAAAAAAGAACTGTCTCATGCACCTATAAACAGTACAGCTGTCTTCCTACTTAATGGGGCTTGATATACCTCCACACTAGGGAGCTGTTTCAGACGGGAATGTTTTTGTGAAATGTTGGCAAGGAACACTTGTGCAACAATGAAAATGACTGCAAGATGACTTCCTGGGAAGGTCACGCATTGATATGCTCAACAGAGTTCTTCTCAAGTTTTCCTGACATGTATCACAACTTCCATCCTTAAAGAGAAATCTTGCTGAAAAATCAAATCCCATAAATATGTATAAAAAGCAGCCTTCACTTTGACCTAAGTTGAATATCCTTTGCATTCATCACTTAGTAAGTCTTGTAAATGTAGACATGCTTTCAGAATGCAACAATTTCCCTATCCTATGTAAGAAATAGAAAGTCTTACATACGGGGCCAAACTACCTCCCTTAAAATTATTTTTAGTAAGCTAATCATAAAGCAATTAAGTGCGCAGAATTTGAGACACTATTTTTCCCGCAACTCTTCGATACAACTTTCATATTTTCAAATAATGTTCAATTAGTGAGAAATGAGAAGTAGCAACTTTGAAACTACTGTTCAGGGAAAGGCCCCTTGAGTGTTTTAATTCCTAACTGAGAGAGAAACAAGTGCCTATTGCCAAAAGATGCTTCTTCTCGGGCTTTCATGCTGTGACAAATAGTGCTTATCTTTTGAATGAGGGTTGACATCACAGCTAAAACAATATGAAAACATTTTTTAAAAAGTAACACTTCTATAGTAATGTCATCCAACTTTGCCCAGAAACACATTTGTGACCATCTGTTGTACGCAACCTGTGTGCCTCAGCTGCGCTCTGAGCACATTAATGTTCCTTGGGGTGTCACTGGGAGCTTTCTCACTCAGAAAATGTTGGACGTGGAATTGGTTTGGTGGTATATCAAGTTAATTCAGAGTGTAACCACATTTATTTGATTAATTTAAAAAGAATTTCTGACCCAGAGATTATAGAAAAGTCAGTTAGCACTCCACTTGACCTCTTTTTACATGTATATGTAGTTTCAGTCACGTTCAGACTGTGCAGGGATGGCGCCCTAAGCTCTGTGAAAAGATGGCAGTGATTTTTTGGTTTTTTGTTTTGTTTGTTTGCTTGCTTTTTTGTATTTCATTATTGCCAATAGCAGGAGAAGAGCAGAAGCTATTGCAGGAGCTGCTGAGACTTTTTTCTGGAGCTTTGTGAATAAAAGGAGAGAATCTCTCTTGATTGAACAGCAACCAGGAAAGATGTACACCGAAATGAATGTACGAGTTCAACAGCTAAAATACCTGAAATCATCTGAAATATGTATTACTAAGTAAAATGATGTGGGCTAAGAAGTGATTTTTAAGGGTTTACCCTCAATTTCATTCTACTAGACACTCATCAACTACCTTTTAAACTTTTAGGTTGGAAATTTTCCTCTTGTCTTGAACTATCTGTCTGAATAAATGTTAGATTGCACTATTTCAACTATCTCGTTTCCTAGAATTGCAGTGGTAATTTGCTTGCTGAAACATACAAGCTAAGGCTTTTAAAGTACACTAAGATTGAAAAGTAAGGTGACTCCAGTTCCAAACTGACTAGAAAGATCTTAAAAGGGACAGAGACGTGTCCACTGATTTCTATTATTAGGAGATCTTTAATGTATACAGAGTTGGACACCATGAAATCAGGCATCCAAAATAGTTCTGGCGGTCCTCTGCTATATTTTATTAACTGTTTTCTAACCTAATTTATGTTAGATTCACATTCTTTGTAATTTTAAAGATTTGATTCTCTTTTTTTTTACTGTTTTCTGTGGTAGTATTTCAGATTTATTTTTATCTCCATCTGCTTCTTTCAGCCATCTTATTTTTACATTTTAGATCTGTATGAGCTGTCATTGTTTTATGGCTTTTTTATTTTTTTTTTTATATTGAAATACATAAAAAGAAAGAGTGCCAGAGAAACAGTCAGATCATTGCCAGGCTTATTTTAACTAGCTCTAAGTCTTCTGGTGTTGTTAATGGAAATTGCTCTCCTTAGTCATTTAGTTTTCATCTATTCACTTTCTGTGCTTACTTTTTTCCCATGGTCAGCTTCTCCTTCAGCTCTTTTTTTTTCTCTCTTTTTTCTATCTTAGCTCATCTCTCCCCTGTCCTCTCCAGATCCTAAACTTTTCCATATATTCTTTCTTCTGCTCAGTCACAATTCTTTTTTCTTCTTAGAAAAGAAACAGAAGTCTAGGTTCTTCTAAAGTCTCCACGAATTCTTTCCGGCTGATCTCATCTACTTCTTTTCCCAGACTCTTTCAAATTCTATCACTGGAACATGAAACACAAAATGTTAATAGGCACCATCTTCTGTCTAAAATAGTCTCTCAGTGACAATGGCCCCATGCATTGTTTTCAGTGGTCTTTCTCTCACCTTTTTTTTCGCTTTTGATCAGTGGTGAACTTACATAAAAGTACCCCACAGAAGAGTACCTGAAGGTTCTTTGCCTACAGTCTTCTCTGCTTCTGCCAAAGTCAACAAAAAATTCCTACTTCATCTGTACCAGAAATGTAGCCCTTGAGAGAACACTGTCCTTAAAGGAAATAGCTTTTTGGTCCTTTAGCTCCATTTTTACCTTTAACTACTTGAGGCCATCCTTGTGAAAGTAAAATTTGTTTGAATTTGTTAAAAAGATGTCCTCCATACATCATTTTTTGAGGTTAATCTGATCAATCTGAATCTGGTAAAGCATTTGTTTTGCATCTTCAGTCAAACAGTGGGCTTTTTGTTTGTTTCATTGTTTGTAAGTACAATAAAATCTATCACAAATATGTCTTTTGGCTTAACTCATCCTCCTCACTCACATTTGTAGTACAAACATTTGGCATTATCTTCACCATAAACTTCTCTCTTATACTTTTAGATTGGGTTTCACAATCTTCATGACAACCCCAAGTGCATTAAGGATTCATCTCCACTTTACAAAATAGTGATTTCATGTCTATTTTCAGTATGTCTTTATTTGGTATTCTGTGCCATCAGTCCTAACAACCCATGTTATGTTACCATTGTCCTAGCACCCTGTATGAATCTGTTATGACTCATGATGATGACACAACTTCAGGGCAAGTAATCTCGTATTTCATTTTGTTCTTCCATGAAGTTTACTCCGAGAATAACTGGGAGTTGTAAAAAATGGTGGTAAGAAGAATATGATGAAAATGAGATATAATGTTAAACAGAGAAATTAACACCTCGGTTTTCAAGATTTTCTTAGAGAAAAACAATGAAAGTGAAGACAGATCTTTACCTAAATTATAATTCTTGAATCTACCAAGAAAAAAAAATAGAAACCTGTTTTTCTTTTTCTTTTCTTTCTTTTTTTTTTTTAAAAAAAAAAAGTCTATGAGTGGGGAAAGCAGCACTATTCAAAGTACTTGGTAGAGATTCTGTGTCTGAAAAATTCTTTTCTAACCCCCACTTATGCCTGTCAGAAATCAACTCTCCGGTTAGCAGTTCAGTGTACTAGCAGCAGTCCATCTGGTTGGAAGCCCTGAGGAGGATCTACATTTCTGCAGATGAAACAAGCAGGACGGCAGTCAAGTTAATGTACTCCGGCAAAATGACGTAGTGAACTTTCAATTTAAATAACTGTCTATGAATAAAAACATGGAAAGTAGAACACATAGCGGAAAAAAAAAGGCTGCTTTTAAATTCTAATTGAGGACACCCGTTTCAACCAGCAAGTAAATTGATATTAAATTAGAATACAGAAAAAAACTACTACTGTTATATTTTAAGAGATCAGATATGTAATATGACAATTCAGCTATAAACAGTGACCCAAAAAACAGTACCTGATTGATTCTAAGTTAAAATTCTGAAAGGTGAGTGTGACTATATTTAGATTTACTTTTTTTTTTCCCCATCCCTTTAGTCATGCATACTTACTGATCAGTAAGGGACGGATTTAATATGTTTTGGTGTTATGTAAAATGATGAGTGTTATAGTTCTTACTAACTTCAACAAAATTATGAAAAGGACAGCACTATGCAGGGTTGGGATCTCACAGTAATTTTGAACATAACATTACATCTTCAACTACATATTTCATATTTCTAGGATTTATCCAGAAAGAGTGCAGAAAGCTCTCAATTTTCAATGATGTACACATAATTTCAAATAACATGCATTTGTGGTTGTACAAAAAAATATACTGAATAGTAGCAAAATGTTTTATTTGAAACTGAAATTATTTTCTGTCTTTCTAATGGAATAATATTTTATAAGAGAACAAATCTGAAAAGAGAAACCTACATACTAATAAAAAACTTAATTATGAATTATTCTGAGTATGAGGAACTGAAATAATTCTTTTATATATTTCTAGCATTTACTACGTTAAAATTTTTAAAAGAGACCTCTCAAATTTAAACAATACTCTAGAAGTTGTTTTCATCATAATAATATGCAGTATATGCTCTGAAGCAATTTCCCCTTGATTAATTCTGATATTTGCTTCATAGAACACTATATACAAGTACTACTGTCTGCTTGTACATCCACAAAGCGTTTCAGTTTAGAACAATTTCATAGGTATTGCTGTCATGAAGACAAAATGTACACAAAATGTACCATATCCTGAAGTATGCCAACATCCTCAAGTGAGAAGATTCCTGAACTGTACATATGATATATTTTTTTGATGAGTTTCACAGTATTTGTTGTTTTCTTAAAGCTTTCACCATAAAGATCTGCAAATTAGTGGAAGTTTCCTTCCACTTTGAATAGATTATATGTCTGGAATCCATGATTACAGCTTGTGGTTGAACTGTAAGCAAAGTATATGCTACAAACTCACTTCAAAAGAAAAATCAAAACATTCAATATTTACCCATTTTAAAATTTTTCATGACTTTGGAGGCTTGATTTGCAATTTTATTTTCAAAAACACAGGTTAAGAAAATTGATTATAAACTAGGTACTGCTGTAGCAGATTCTTGGAGTTAATTAAAATATGTATTTCATCTTTCAGCCTGCAACCTACTTGTCCTCAATCTGTTAGGTCCTTGAAATCAGTGGTCAGAAACAGAATAACTATTGCTTTTACTTAGTGACATACATTTGAGAAGCAGAATAAAATATTTATTCTCCTTAACCTTTGTTAAAATAAAGTTACTGGTACAGTCATCAAAATTGTATTTATAATTTGGACTCTCTTGTGGTAGAAACTAGTAAAATGTTCATAGCTTTACTTAAAAAAAAATCCTAGGTTTGATGAGCTTTATACTTTAAGAGGTGTTAGCCTTGGAAAATAAATATCTGCACTCATAACTCCTGCAGAAATTCTCTAAAATGCATCTCTATATGTGGATTTAGGTGGAATCTTCATGGGGTGGAACTGTGCATTTAAAAATGCTTTAAGCCTTTAGATGTTGTCTCTGTTTCTTACAAGGTGGTTCTTAGTCCTAGGAAGGGAATGCAGTATAGTTGAACATACACAGAAAGCACGAAGATGGAGAAATTGGTCTAGTGTCTTTCTTCATCCTTAAAACCTTTGTGAAGACATGCAGGAAGAAGCAAACTAGACTGAGACCATGTGCTAATATTTAGGGCAATCTTGTTTAAAAAAAAATAGTCTGAGGGAGTGTGTATTGGAATGTACCAATATTTCAGAGTAGTTTTCAAGTTTAAAAGTTTCACCTGCCTGGCATGATCTTGCTCTATACTAGTCTCTAGTATAGAACTATTCTGGTTTCCACATAGGAGAGTAAGAACAGAACCTTAACTTTTCAATTCTGTCCCACAACTCTTTTACAGTCCAATAATTTTTCTGTGTGCCTTCTCAGAGATTCTTATGATGGCATTATGTTAAGTAAGATAATTGCCTAAAAAAGAAAAAAAAAAATCACCTTTCCAATCCTTTTTTCCTGTGTAGGATTATACTGATAAAAACATACAACTGAGAAAAAGTATTGTTTAACAAAGAACCTCATACAAATATTTTGTGTGTGTGTCAGAAACAAACCTGATTGATTGTTTCTAAAAATTACTGAGAAAAGAAGAAAGGAAGGAAGGAACTTCAATTACTCTGCAACACCCTTATAATGAAGAGTATTAAAACAGAGGGGATTTTCTGAATGATAAAATGCAGTATGCTCAACTGTCACCAGAAGCCAGGCCATTTCATAATGTGCTCAGGCTTCCCAACTCCTCCAGGAAGCCTGACTGTTATAATTATCAGGTGAAACTTCTCCCAGACTGTCTTTAGAATTAATTGATTTTTATATTTACCAATGCTAGTGTTTATCTAACATATTCTCTGTTTTTTTATCCCCGTGATGAATAAACAGATAATAAGGTCACAATTTATTCAGATATGCTTGAATTATCTGCATCCCCGAGATTTTGTTTTGTTTTGTTTTTATTATTCTTGTTCTGTCTTGAATGCCTACACTTAAACATGGATATCTGAAATCATAAAAAGATTCCATGCACCACAGCATTAGCAGTTCCATTCTACCTTGGAAATATTTTCCTAATTTGTGATAGCTTAATGTTTTACTTTTGCATAAATGGGTGCTTGTAGTAAAAATGGTTGCATCTAGAGCAGACTCTGAGTCATGCTGTTCTCATACATGTCCACATTTGGACCAAGTAAGGAGGCAGAAAATATTAGGGGTCAGCTTATAACAAAGAAATTGATAACATCACAAAGAGTTCTTAATATGTCATCACACAAATTTTAAAAAGCAGATGTAAAGCAGATGTGGCATCAATGTATAGGAGAAATGCTTAGGTTTTCCACTATTTAATTCCATCCCATTTCTTTTATTCCAGTGTTCAAAGACATCCAAGGAACGCCCCTTTTTTTCCCGTATATCTGAGCCTCCTGCATTTTGATAGTACCTCCAACTTTTGATACCAGATGCTGTACCTCTTTAACCCAGATTCCTTCTCATTTGCAATTCTTCCAATAAAACCATTGCAAAAAATACTTTTCTATAAAACACTTCATAAAGTCCAGAGAGATGAGAAATACAGTAATTATTTTGACTAGAAAACTGGTGTTAGTTCTTTAAAGTGCCTTTAATTCATTCCATTGGAATTTGATACCACGGAGTCTCAAACCTGGCAGTTTTCTATCATAAGCATCAGCTAATATGCAGTACTCCAAAACTCATTTGGGAGAATGTGGATACCTACGTACTTATATGCCTTTACATTTGGACGTCAGAACCACAGCCTTATCATCAAAGTTTTACCATTGTAAAACCCACTGGCAATGTTCATAAATAAAGTTTATAGATACTTGGTCTTTTCACCCATTGTTTCTATTGTTCTATTTTTTTTCATATCTTAACAGGTAGATGTATCCCTTATCTACTCTTATGAGAAATTTGCTTATCATTTGCTTATCAGAAAAAAAAAAAAAACTAAGAACTGTCAATTTGATGAAGTATAACTCACATCTCATTAGTGTTGAGCACAGACCCAATATTCTACATCAAAAATGACTGATAAAATATTCACAATTACTAGCTGTTCAGCATCCATTTTGTATAGATAAAAAACATGTCAAATTTAATTTATCACATATTTTCTACTATCCCAATTCTTTTTCATTCAAAGTATTGAAAAGTTATAAAACAACTTCACTCTTTTTCTAGACAGATATCATATAGACAAAAAGAATAACACAAAAATGTTATGCATTCAGATAACTACATAGATGGATAACATTCAGAAAGTTTCTTTACTTTAAAGGCTAACAAAACATTTTATCTTCAAATGTGAACATGTATCTTTTGTGGAAGAAGAAGGGTCAAAGTTTTGTTGCTTGTCTCACTTTGTCCTTTTTTGATGCTACTGCCACAGGTCAAATAAATAAAGAGTGGAGTAAAAGAAATGGCATGGGGCACAGATGGGGCTTTTTCAGCATTGCAGAGGGAGAGAAGATTCTTAGCCTTGAATGGATCACCCTGAAACACTTTAATAGAAGGACTGAATGGAAAATAAATCTATATTCAGTATGAGGTTGAGGAGTGGCTATTTGGTGGGACAGCTGTGAAGCTTGAGGAATCATTTTCTGCCTTTTTCAACCTAAAAATTGCTCAGGAAAATGTGAAGAGTGGAGTCTTTTAGAACAAATGTAAGTCTAACCACAACAACTATACTTGCCTTAGGCGCATTTTGAAAACCTCCAGGGGTCTGAGAATGGCCCATAAACACAAAATTATCTGTATGCCAGAACCCAAGCTGAGCTCTGACAAGGGCTTGCTTTATGTTGATATTCTGATGAGGTAAGATTATTCCTCTCTCCTTCATACTTGTGAGTTGCATCCGGAGAACTTTGTCCACTTTGGGGCTTCCCAGCACAAACTGAAGTCAACAAACTGAAATGAGTCTAGTGGACAGCCATCAGAATTGTTACAGGAGACATATACGAGAATGTTGAGGGAACTGGATTTTTTCAGCCAGGAGAATTCTGTGATCTGATGATCTATGGCTCTGAACTAACCCATTTGAAAAAGCTGCCAACAGGTGGTGGGAATCACTGCAGCTATTCACTGAAACATACCACCTCAGTGGAGATAAGAAATGTAGCAATGTCACTAAGTCCCCAAAAGGTGAGGGGGACATTTTATTTTGGAAATATCAGCTTCAACCTTTTTAAAGTTACCTGCTTCAGAAATTAAAATTTATGCAAAATATTAAAAAAAAAAATGACAGTTCACTTGAACTGAAATTGGATTAAAAGAAAAAACTAAAAAAGTAAAACTAAATCACAACCTCATTTTAAACCAGTTCACATGAAAGGTCTTTTATTATTTTGCCCTACCTGACAAATGGGAAAATCCTTTTTCCTCAATCTGAAGAAAAACCTGCTGCCCTAAAAACTACAAGGCTGTTAACAAATCTCCATTATTTGTAGGTATCCTGAGATATCATTTACCAAATCTATTTTCTGTGCCTTTTCCATCAGTTCATTTTTGTTCCACAGAACATGAGAGTACACAAGAGGGCAAACAGCTACCTTTCATGAGTTCCCAGGAGAGATATTTAACTTTTGTAGGTTTCCAAGTGAATATTGGACATGTTCATTGATTAAATTTAAAGAGGATCTTCTAGCTATTTTCAGCATGGTCATTTTTGCCACTGAACCCTAGCTATACAACTTTGCTTTCATAAAGCAAAGTATGAATAAATGGGAACTGCTCATCGTCATTTTTTTTTAATCAATTCTGGTAGGATCTGTAAGTTCACTATCTTTACCATTATCTGCTCTTTTGTTGGTGTTGTTGTTTTTGTTATTTTTTGTTTTACTTTGTTTTTCAAGTGAAAAGAAGGCTGTAGCAGCTAAAACAAATATCAGTTCAGTAAGCTCCATTTTGAGGCAAGCTAATTTGATAGAAATCTGCTTGAAATTAATAATGAAATGTCCTCTTTCTACAATGTCATCATTAGGCTATAAACTAGGATTAAAATTCATATTATTTTTTCTTTATTCAAGATCTGACTCAAAGGCAGAATTAGTGACACATCTACAGACACCCCAAGAATGTGATGTGTGTCTTCAGACCCTCTCCTGTGGTCCTGTGTTTCACCAGGAACACCTTTATATTTTAGATATTGTTGTAAAAATGTGTCTCTACATTTTCAAAATTGACTTAAAACCTCTTTTTTTTCTGATGATTATTACTATTTATGTAGTATCAATATCCTTGCAATGTGAGGAAAAGTTTTTTGATGTAGAAAGACTGCAGTCTAAATTGTAAAGCTGATTGACTGAATTATTCATCACACACACACACACACAAAACCCTGCAATGCCACCAATAAATGCCAATAAAGCTTTAAAAAACATGGCCAACTTCTGTGTATGTTGTTTGGTCTGAGCAAATAGTAAATAGTAGTAAATAATAAATAATAAATAAATAAATTAGTAAATAATGTGAAAATTTTCAACCAGTGAGGATTTGGATGTTGTTCAAGTCAGCTTTTTATTAGTCATTATTTGTATTACGTGATTAGTCTCCTTAGGCATATACCACTTTTTTTTTTTTTTTGCCTTCATCAGATGATTAACACTTCTTAAAAAAGGAAAATGATAAATGATGAGTGATGAACAATAGATAGAAAACATGTTTGTTGCCTTTAATGCATGTGTTTGCATGAACATTTGTTTATTTTTTCAGATAGGCCTTCCCCCAAAAAGCATATACAAGGCAAGTCCCATTCATATCAATACTCATGAATACTGAATAGACTAGGGAGTATTGATTAAGCTGGTGTTTTCAATTTTAACAAAAACTTACAAACATTGTGTTATTAATATTTAATATCTTCCTAAATGATATGATCTTAGAAGTTGTTTTCCCTTTATCTTAAATCTACGTGTAACATCACCTTAAAACTATTTTACTTCTTGTAATAAGCCTTATCTGGACATGCTTTACCTCGAATGAAGAAAGAAACTATTAAAACTCCTTTATGTGCTCCTACTAATGGTACTTCTTGCCCTTTTTTTTGTTAGAAAAATCTTGCATTTAGTTTAAATGTTGTAATTTATTTCTTTACCCTGATGAAACCTTTATCCACTTATTAGCACCTTGATCAACCGCTATATCTAATCTTTAGGGCAGATGTCATTCATAAGCTGCATTGTCCTTGTTGCTTATTTATCTAGACATGACTTACTTGAAGGTATTGTATACTTTTTCAACATCTTTTATTTTCTTCTGAGTTTTCTTCCACTGTAAACCAAGGATAAGGAGGGAAGATGAGCATCTCCATATCTTCCTGACATTAAGTTAGTACATGTATGGGCCCAAAGACTTAGACACAGCCTGTGTGGAATGGACTCCAACATATAATAACCTCTGTTATGTATGTTACGGCCATTACAAATAAAATTTCATGGGCAAATGCAGCTATGCTATTAAAGAATGTAGAGAACAGAAAAATGTCCATGATTTCAGCATTTGCTTATTTTAGACAGCAAGTTAGCTGTCTAATCGTATGTCTTTGCCTTTTTTTTCTTGACAAGCTTCTGCCTTTAGCTCCTCTGTATCACACACACTTAAGTTAGATGGTCCCAGGAGTCTGAACCAAAGAGCATGCTCCCAGTGTGAGCAAGGTGACTGGGCTCGATCTCTTACAGGCATTTTTTTTTTTCTGGAAGGCACAACCTGTTAAAAAATTGACAGGTTTCAATGTCCTCTACATGGATATTTCCCACATAAAAGGCCATCTGGCTTTTAATTCTTCAGTACTAACTACAGGATGAAATATGTTATATTAGGAAAAAAAAAAAAGTTTATATTTGGGATGTCTGTCCTAAATGTTTTTATTCCAGCTAAATTTCTGGTGATGTGGAACATTCTTAACAACCCCCAAATACTGCACCCAGTTTAAGTTTAATAAACAGTTCCACAATATTCTCTCCATATTTTAAAAAGCCTCCAGAAAAAAAAAAAATACAGCTCCCTGAAAAAAGATCATCAGGGTCTCCACATCAGAAAATTATACTGTTCAGTTGATGGCAATCTTTATAAAATGAAAGTGAAGCAAGAAAACTAAGCTTCAAGAAAATTCCTGGGTCACAGAGATGCTTACTAAATATTTTATAAAAGTTGTTACTGTCTAGACAGAAATTTGATATAAGGGTTGAATATCAGTAGCCACAAATAATCAATATGACAATTTCGGCATGGAAGCATAAAACTGGCTGCAACGAAATCAATAACAGCATGAATCATCATGTCCTAGTATGCTAATTATGCTTCTAACTCTAACCATTAGTATCTGAATAAAATATAAGTTAAGAATATATCCTCTGCAGCTGTCATTAGTACTTAAGTGCCAGAAACTAATTATCAACCTTTTCTAAAAGTGCTAGATGTTTTATTAATGCACTGCATCAGTGGTTGATATGAGTAGATAAAAAGTAATTCTTTTTTAAGAATCCCTTCATAATTTTAAATCTGATAAGATCTTAATAATGAGATTTTATATATTTATATGCTTTAAGCAGTAATTCATTACTCTTATAAGAAAGTTGCCATCCATTTTTGGCTTAATCAATATTCTGTTCTTCTATGTTTTGTTAATTTGAGATATTTCAATTTAAAATATGAGAAGTTGTTCAAACAGCCCCAAATGCACCACTGATAGGGTGGAGACAAACAAGTTATTTATATTCCTCAATATGTAATTAATATTTCAATAAAACAGTCTAAAACAATCTGGGGAAAAAAATAATTGGAAGATCTACATAATAAAAAAATAAAACCTATATATGTGAAGTGTAATATATTCACTGAGATGCTGCAAGTGATATCTAAGAATCTCTTTGATTGCGACTTTGAATGAACTACGGTGGAAAAGCAAGGTTTTCTTTTGGTCATTCCTGAAGTTTTAGACTAAATTCAATGTATACAAGAAAAAATATATTTCACACATAGCCATAATCATAAACATTTTTAAAATTCATTACTTTTTTAGAAAATTATAGCTTTAAAGAAAGCTCTGCTAGTCTGAAGAAAGCTCTGCTAGTCTGAAGCAAGGTTTCTCTTGCAGTTTTTTTTTTTTTTTTTTTTTATGAAAAATAACAGTTGCACGTTTTCTTCTATTTTTCCAAGGACAGTATTTTAAGCATTTAGTTGTTGATGCTCAGTCTTTTAGAGGTGAAGTGTGTGGTGCAAGTGACTGAGCTGAAAAAAAGAACAGAAGATCACCTCTAGAAAGCTGGAGCAATGCTGAAATATTCAGGGAAGAGTAGGTATGCAGCAGTGCACAGGAAACAACCCAAGAATTAGTGTGACACATGAACTGCATTTTGGTTGACAACAGAAATTAGTGTCATTCTGACAGGTTTTAAAGGTAACGTTTTAGGAAGGATGCTGATGAATAAGCTGTTGGTGAAGCTTCTGCCAGGATGCAGTATCCAGTTTGGGCACCACTATGCGCAATAGGGAAAAGAATGGGACAGATTTGAGAGATCTGTTAGTTCTGACCAGAAGTATGCAAAATTACCAGAAGTTTATAAAACATGATTGATGAAGGAACACTGAAGAAACTGAAAATGTCTACTCTAAAGGATATCTAGTGGTGATACAAAAACATTTTTCCAGCATATAAAAGTTTATTAAAATATCAGTGATTAATTTTCTTCCATGCCATTTTGGCATAACACAAGAAAATGTTTAATTTGCAATGATATAAGATGTTAGGAAAACTTTTTTTACCAATGAAAATAATGCAGTATGATACCAAATACTTAGAGAGGTTGTTGTGGATGATTAAGGAACATTTATTTGACTTCAGGAGTAAAGAAAATGAAGTCCTTACAAATTCAGGGCATACTTGCAGAACCTGAAAAATACACAGGACACCCAGGTAAAGTGCACACTGAGATTACATATATATGTCATGAAATATATGATAAAATAAGTCAGCACTGGAAACTTTTAACTAAATCATTGTAAATCAGGCAATCTGACAAAAAGTATTAGGATTGTTTTCAACAAAGTCACACGGTCTCTCTCTAACATCCTGAAGTGAAACAAATACATATAAATATCACAAATTTGTTCCAAAGCATAAAAAAGTCATTATGTCTAGTTTTTTATAACAAAAATTGCCAAATCCCAAATCTTTTAACTAGTGTGATAAACACAAACATGAAAAGTAAAGGGGCAATCCATTTTATTCAGGTATTTAAGAGGCCTCCAACAAATTCATGAAGCTCTTCATGTAAATAAAATCCTAATGCTATGAAGACATTATCTTTCAAGTATATATTTGCTAAGAGTAACCTTTTTTCATACCTGCAATTATCTTACTCTAAACTGATTGTTGTTGACATATGTAATTAATGCTTACAAAGGACAAACCTGGAATTAAGGCAGGAATTATTTGAAGTGTAATGTCTGCCAGACTAATGTTGCTATAATGAATGTTCATTGTGTATTAAAACTGCATGACAACTACAAGAAGAGCCCTTGAAATACTAGTTCAGAGGAAAAATTAAGATTATTCATTTTTAATAAATTGATTCCACAAGCTAAGTTTTCATTCTTATCTAAGGATTAATTGGACATGTATATCTAAATGTCTCTTGCCAACAGGCTTTTCTCTGTTTGTTTACTTCATGCAGCACTAGAACATGGTCTATGCCTACTAAATTCCTACAAGGACTTGCTTTACTCATCAGGGTTTAGACTTACACTTTTAATAGTGTCTTGCTGGTTGTGAAGAAAGTGATGCTATGTTTAATCATATGATTTTTTTTGCTTGACCTCATGTACAATCTGACTTTTATTACCAGAGCTCTTCTTGTGGGAAAAAAAAAAAAAAGGATTTTTCTTTAAAATTATAGAACCACAGGAAGAATCAAAGCACTACATAGTTTATCTCCATTAAACTTAAGTAGGAAGGAGGAAAAAAAATAAAGAAAACAATAACTATAATTGTGGTAATGATATATATACTTTGATCAGAAGTGGCAAAAACACTTACCAAAATCATGTCTTCATTATGTGTGATTGAACCCATTATGTGTGATAGGACCTAGGCAACTACAGGCCAGTGAGCCTCACCTCCATCCATGCAAAAGCCATGGAACAGCTCATCCTGGCTGTTGCCTCCAAACATGTGGAGGATAAGAAGGTGCTCAGGAGTAGTCAACATGGATTCAGCGAGGGGAAATCATGCTTGACTAACCTGCCAGCCTTCTATGATGGAATGACTGGCTGGGTAGATGAGGGGAGAGGGGTGGATGTCATATATCTGGACTTCAGCAAGGCTTTTGATACCGTCTCTCACACCACCCGCCTGGGTAAGCTCCAAAAGTGTGGGTTAGATGAGTGGACACTGAGGTGGATTAACAACTGGCTGGATGGCAGAGCCCAAAGGGTGGTAATCAGTGGTGAAGAGTCTAGTTGGAGGCTTATAATTAGCTGTGTCCCCCAGGGGTCAGTCCTTGGTCCAGTCCTGTTCAATTTATTCATCAATGACCTGGATGAAGGCACAGAGTGCTCCCTCAGCAAGTTTGCTGATGATACCAAAATGTGTCCAGTTCTGGGCTCTACAGTACAAGAGGGATGTGGAGCTGCTGGAGAGAGTCCAGCGCAGGGCCACCAGGATGATCAGGGGCCTGGAACATCTGCCCTATGAGGAGAGGCTGAGGGAGCTGGGCCTGTTCAGCCTGGAGAAGAGAAGGCTGAGAGGGGATCTAATCAGTGTCTATAAGTACCTCAAGGGAGGGAGTGAGGAGGATGGTGCTGGCCTCTTTTCAGTGGTGGCCACCGACAGAACTAGAGGTAATGGCCACAAACTGAAGCATCAAAAGTTCCACAGGAACATAAGGAAAAAATTCTTAACAGTGAGGGTGACAGAGCACTGGAACAGTTTGCCCATTGAGGTTGTGGAGTTTCCTTTTCTGGAAATCTTCAAAACCTACATGGACGCAATCCTGTGCCACATGCTCTAGGTGACCTGGTGTGTGCAGGGAGCTTGGACTAGATAATCTCTAAAGATCCCTTCCAACCTTAAGGATTCTATGATTCTATGATTGAAATCATTGTCCTGTGATTTGAATTTCCCACTGCAAAAAAAACCCAAGGATCTAATGTTTGGCTCTGGTTGAACTGCTAATTAGTTAGCTTAGCTTAAGACCTGAAACACAGACTGACTATTCTTCCTATTATTGGCCACTTACTAGCCTTTGGACAAGGTAAAACACGTGTACATCTAGATTGACCCCTGCACTGGGAAGGTGGGCTGATCTGAATTATGTGTTGTAAAATAAAATGTAGAATTTTCCCTGATAATGTCTTACTCAGTCTACCTCTTTCTTGAACTGTTGTACCTGACTTTTCCTGGACCAGACTTGATGGGCACAGCATGATCCCCTTTGGTCCAGCAGTACTTCCCTCCTCCCACGCAGAACAGCCAAGAAGAGAGGCAGCTACGAACGCCTTAATTCAGAACTACATATGGCTCTAAATTTCAAATATGCTATGAAAAGTAAAGCACATGCTGTCCCAGAAGGTTGCAGAACCCTGTTTCCTGTTCAATTGGAATTCATTTCCAATAAATAGGACCACAAAAATAGTAACCTTTAAGTGATAGTGTTAAGAAGTTTGGGTGGTGGTTGGACTGCTCGAATCCAACAAGCTTTTTAAAAATCAGTTATATATTTAGTATAATCTACAGAAACATAATTCTCTGGCAAGTAAAAAGGCATAAATTAAGTTGCTGTGTTTATAGTTCTGAGTTTCATTATTGATGTTGAAACTTACAGTCACTTAAGAATTGACTTAGCAAATGATTGTCTATAAGTGAAAACTAAGAGTGCAACACCCATCAGAACTATTTCTTTTAGCTGCTTAGCATACCGTGAAACTAAACCTCTCCAAATGTCAACTATTAACCTGGAAATATTAATTATGTCAATCTCCCATATTCACACTGCTCTTTTTTCACCTTTTAAAAATGAGGTAAATTGTTGTGTAACCCTGCTCTGATACAATATCGTTGATGTAGCTGAAAATTCCATGCTGCTCCCTCTTAATAGACCCTGGAAGCACCTCTGCAGGTATTCAGTTTCTTCAGCATAATGGAGAAGACGGGTTTAACTGCCAAAAATCAGTTTATCTCTGCAGCATCATATTTAGCACAGCTCAGTGCATGATAACTGGGCCAAAGTTAATGCTGTTTAAGCAGCATTAACTAACTGTTGAGGAGTCCCCTTAACAGCAGCTGCAGAGCACTCCTGAAGTTGGGCTGGAAAAGCCTCAGGACCACATGTACATGAAGTGCTGCTTTTGCTTTCCCTGAGTTTGCTGTTGAGCATATTGCAGAGGACAGAAAATTATTTTACTTTTCTATTTCAGAGTTGTTCTCTCACCTGGCAAGTAACAGATAAAATTGCACTAAAAATACATTATTAAGAGCTATTTGATTATGTGAACAGGTGGTAATTTTTCTTCTTCTGGTGCTGCAGGTTAAATCATTACTGCAAATTAACCAGTTATGTTCACGATTCTGGAAACATTTCTATTTTATTCAAAACACTGTATGCTGGGAAGTTTAATAATTTAGTGGAATGCAGTTTTTCAAATAAGCGCTTCCAGACATATCCCGCATGGTAACTAAAAGGGCAAAGGAGTAGGTTCCCTATAAAGTCTCTACATTTTTTTGACTTCATAAGCAGGCACATGTACCTGAGATGTGCGTATTTACAAATACACATAGATAAGTAAACACGTATGTACTCAAACAAGCATAATTATGCAGGATTTTACATTCTGTCAGAAAAGGTAGGTGTCTTGACAATTTTGGCACCAAAATATATTTCTAATTAACGTAAAAGGAAGGGGTGTAAAGTGGGGTAGAGATGTTAAAGAATCAACATTATTTTTCATTTCTTTTTTCTTTTTTTTTTCTTTCTTCTTTTGCTCTACTCTCCTCAAGTCATCTTTGGAACACAAACCTGAATTGCATTGCAAATAGATGTAGTTGTCTTGTGGCTTCCTAAAAAATAGTACTTTAAAGAGTTAGACTGCTATTATTTGGTTGTTTAATCATAGCTTTATAAACTTTGCTTAATCAGATCTAAAAATAAAATAAAATAAAATAAAATAAAATAAAATAATAAAAGCTATATTCCTTAAGTGGCTTATATTTACATTAAATAAGAGATGACATGTTTACCAAGGACATGAAGTCAACAGTAGCTATCATATTGAGGAAATCTATTTCCCAATAAATTAACTCTCACAATTAAAAGTAGACATACATGAATTCACTCTTACAGAGCTATCTATGCATGTATTTACTGCCATGGACAAACAGGGATAGACTCGAAGTTAAGTTATGCAACATAAAGATTTTTGAAAATCATTGTCTCGCAGGATTGGAAAGAAACCAATCCTAAAATTTCCAGGGATTCTGAGTCTCATTTTTGAAATAATATAGGCAAGTGAAAGGAGACAAAGTCTTCTACTGCTCACCCTACTACTCTCTACGTCACTGGAGATTTTAGCAATTGTTTTCTGAAACATCTGTGTTATGGTTGGAGCTGAATCCTTGCTGAGTGGCACTTGCTGAGGGAGAGCAGTATGTCACTGACTTCCCAAACGTCCATCCTCCCTCTAGGAATGCAGGTGTTTTTAAGGTTGAATAAAAGTTTGGTTATCAGTATCAGTCCAGAATGGTTTGAGGTTGGTGGTAACTAAATATTAGAGATTTATTAAGTAAACCATTTATTGGTCCATTTTAAGGCAATGTTTTTAAAGCATTTCAGTGAAGTCAAAAGATTTAATAAGACGTTTCTTGAGAAGACACTGAGCGTCTTAAGGTACCATTTTGACAATGTCCTACTTTTTATCTTTTCAGAACACTGTATAGTGCGTGACCTGCATTGTAACAAGAAATTAAGTATACAGTAAAGATTATAGAGTTATTTTTGAAAATCAATAGGTTGGCTATGTGCATTTCTAAATTATTGAGCTGTAACAATAATGATTAAGATCCACATCCCAGGTGTTATTTTGAATATGACTAAGCTCCCCATGTCTCTAAGTTAGTTTTAGTAAGAGCTGGGTCATGGTGCTGACTAAATGCAGACTTATTAAATTCTTCCTTTGGATCCAATGGTTTCTAAAGTGTCTAATTCTAATATACAATCTCTTACTGTGTGTGAAATCTCTTGGTGCTGACAGTAAATGATGATTTGAATGCACTGTGTACTGAGAACAAATGACTACCACAAATCATTTTTACTCCTTTAATGTGTAGTTAGGGTTTGCAGGAGGATTATAATGATACCACACTGCATTTGTTCTATAATACATCCCCAAACTGCTGCATGATCTGGACTGCAAGTCACACGAATAATGTGGAGTAAATCTTGAAGATTTCCAATTTTATGATCCTATTATTAGTCACTCTTTAGTTTCTATTTTTGTATTATTTTTTCCTAGACTGTAAAACTACCATATTTCTAGTGTTCTCTTTGTTCCACTGATAACATTTTTAGTAGATTACTGCCCACTTAAAAAAAAAATCAATATATATCTGCTTTTCTTCTTGGAAACAATTAACTCAATTTCTTCAAAGATCTGATTTTAAGATACTCTTTCAGGTCCTCAATAATTCTTTTGATATAAAAATGGCATATCTGAAAATAAACAGCTTAATGGGAATGTTTTTGGAGGTTTGTTTTGCTACAGGTTTCAACTTCATTATGTCTATTTGAATATAAGAATGTTCTGAATAGTTCTGGAATTGCAGTCTTCTCTCAAAAAACTTTTTTTCCAGTTACTTCTTAGAGGATCAGTCAGCTTCTCCCAAATTCATTTTCCTGCATAGATAGCATTGCTTCATCACACTGCACTCTATAGTAAGACTCAAACAATTTCAGGAGCTTGAAGTTCATTTATTTGTTCAAATCACACAGCTGCCCCAAAATTTTGTGCTCAGAGTTAAGACACAGCAAGAGATGCTTAAGCACTTACATCTGTCCCTGATTAGCTATCTTGGAAACTAATTAAGCAATCAATAAACAAAACAAGTACAAGTCAATGGCATCTCTGATAAGCATGCATAGTATTAAACCTAAAGCAACACAGTTGTCAGCAATTACAAGGAAAGCTATACCATCTCTTAAGGTTCATTAAGATACACTTGTACAGCTATTAAATGTCCATCTACTAATAGTTTTTGTACAATGCATAAGGCAGTGCCTTTTGTCTTTCTCTTTATTTGCGTATGGAGTCCGTTGCATTTAGTCATCAATAAAAAAATAACATATACACTTCAATGCCTTATATACATATATGAATCATAAACAAAACTATTTTATTTTAAGTACAATTTAACACTTCTGTTAAGCTTATGTCACAAATTCTTCAAGTGTGCATTTGCTTGGTAATTATATATTTAAGATGTTGCTACAGAAACATGGCTTTCTATTCAACAAAATATTTTCCAGAACATGAAACACAATCTGACTGATTTTAATCTTTAGATGTCTTAAAGTGTTAGTTTGATTTTAAGTTATTTATTTATTTGAAAACATTTTGTTAAGTTTTTTTTTAAAGTTTAGCATGGCACTTAATTTTATCAAGGATGTTATATGTAATTACAATCCAAAACAAGAAGAAAAATAATCCTGTCCTAATTGGATCTTTATTATTAAAATAATTATTGATAATGATCTTGCTCTACTTTGCCTTTCATCTTGAAGGATCTCACAGTGCTTGACAAACCTTTGTAACTGCTGCCTCTTAAATCCTTGAGATAGTATTACATTACAATTTGCACATATACAGTATCCTTTTCATAGACATTCACCTTTCAGCTTGAAATAGTTGAGGTTTTGCTTCACAATAAGAATGAATGCTTTTTTAAAAAAAAAAGTTAAGGAAGTTTTAATCATTTGTCTTTACAATTGAAATAGTTCTGCAAGGCTTCAATATTACACCAAAGTTGCCCCACCTTCAGTGTTGTCAGAGTACATAGGTAATTTGAGCTATTAAAATTCGCATCATTGCTTTAAATAAATAAATAAATAAAAATGTATATCTGCAACTCAAAGCTTATGAGTCTTTGCAAGTTCTAAAACTGCAAGTATTCAAGCATATGAAGGAATATATTGTGTCTATGTGTTTAAATGTACGTCATAGCTAATAGAAAACGTTCTTTGAGAAAAAGGCATCATCAATGAGACACATAATATTGCACTTTCCTGAATTATTACCTTTTAAAAATGTGATCTGAATGTTATATATATATATATTTGTGTGTGTTTTATATAGAAGTTAAATTGACATCCCATTGATTGAAAAGGGACATGTCTTTAATGGAGCTAATAAATGCATCAGGATCCAAATTCAGCAAAGTAGATAAGCATGTGATGGATTTAGCACCATGCTCCAAGTTACCCACATGTCTAATATCTAGGACAGCATGTAGAAACAAAACTTGTTTTTTGAAAGATGAAAGGCAATTGTCGGTAGGCAGAATGTAATTTTCCATGCTGGAACTTGGCCAGCACAGTGGGTGCTCTACAGTCCTACTCTTCCAAAAGGTATCTTCTGCTCTTTAATGACTACATGCAGTCAGAAGGTTGGTTTTACATCTCATCTGAAATCTGGCAGCAAGCTTATAGGAGCTTTCATCCAAAACACTACTGTTTTCAGAAAGTTTCAACTGACCCAGGTGTCCTTGCAAGGAATCATTTTTTAATCAAAAAAATGCATAGTAAAAAAAAAAAAAAAAGTCCTATTGACAGATTTTCAGCCTTGAAAATAGTATTTTTGCTAAGATAATGTTATGATTGAATCAACATCACTTGTGTACAATTGAGATTAAAAAAAAAAAAAAGCTGTTCCTCCTGTTATTGATGGGGTTTGTCCCTAAGTTCATTGTCAAGTCATATTAAAATGTAACATTATTTCACTATTTGACTTTCATCATGCTACTTATAACTGGCCTATATGTGTTAATACTGTCAACTGAATAGTAATTTATATTAAGACTTTGTTTTAAAATGAAAAGCAATGTGAAATATAAAGGGTTTTTTTGGTGATATATAACTTTTCATTGCATTTTTCTTCAAAAATACACAAAATTCTAAGAAAAATAAGTCTTGAAAGATGACTACTGACAGGTCTTACATTTTTCTACTCTTTCCTTTGTGCGTTCTTCTCTCTTGCCCCAATTTCTTCTATTTCTTCAACTTTTTAAATTTTTTTCTTTTATAAACCTTTTCCTTCCTTCCTGCATCTCTCTATCCAATCTTTCTTCCCGCTTTCCCTACTGCATGTACTTTCTATGACCTATTCAAGTCGGTCATTAGCAATTACTGGGAACTTTTAGAATCCAAAAAGCAAATGAAGTAGCGTGAATCAATAATATTATTTCTGCAGCATATCATGCTTAATTAGACTACAGAAATGAGTTTTTTTTTTTTTTTAAGAGCCACTACCTTGGCTGTTTGGACAGCACCTGAAAACCTGCCAAGCATTATGTCCTTTTTCCTTTCATAATGGCAAAATGGAAGTAGGTCACTGATGTGAATAGCACTGGTGTAAAACTAGAATGAAAAAAATCCTGAAATTTCAATTACGATCTCACCCTAAATCTAATGCAAATTCTCAGAAAAGTTTACATGTGCCAGTGACACTCATGGAAGCAGTTAGTCTTAATTGGAGCTACTGTTTTTTGTGAAGCTGCTCATCTATACAAATGTTTGCAGGATCAGAATTTAATACATGACAGGTTAACAAAGGCTGAAAAAAAACTGAAGGGACAACATAAGGTAAGCAAATTACTATAAAATTCTACTACTAACATAAAGCAAATGATTGAATTAACGTTTGAAGCAATGAATGAATTAAAAAATGTTCCTATGTTATTGAACTGATACTTTTGCTATTAGCATATATAAACACAAAGTTTTCATACTATGTCAAAAACAAGTTCCCATGCCTTATCTCCTTAAGTTCTCCTGAATTAGATCATGTTTAACAAAACGTAATTCTATATAGCCTTAAAACTAGAACTGTTAATTATTAATTTGACAACTAATGGTGAAGGAGCTAACTAAAACTAGTCTTTCAACATGAGCAGGATAAACTCTAATGTTTGTCTACCTGGCCACAGGATCCTTAATCTATAGTCCAAGGTAGACAAAAAGGACTATATAATAATCAAGTGAACAAGGAAGGGAATTTTTTTTTTGGAACCCTCAGGTTATGACAGAGTGCATGTGCAGAGTTCGATTCTCAGCAGTCAGCTTACTGGACAGTGGGATATTTAAGTTAGCCAACAAGATAAGTTGTGTAGATTCTGAGCAAATGAAAATGTAAAATATTATTCAGTATTAATGGCCTTGAACCTCTTTTGGACCCTGTAACACTGCTTCTATTACACAAGTGTTGCCCCTTTTCCCTTAGAAAAGACCTAAGAGAATGATATTGAGCTCGATGCCATAGTATGGACAATACTTTAAATTATCTCTCTCTTGAATAATATTCAGATCATTACAGAAATTGAAAGGTGATAAAAGTTTCCTCCCTATTAAGGATTCACTTTCTAAGCCATAATTAAAGATTCCTTGTACCAGGGAAGAGCAGTAAGAGAGAATAACTGCTGTATGCTGGTTAGGACTTTTACCTTGAAAGGAAAAGCAACAGTTGTAATTCTAAGCCAATCCATGGATGCCAATCCTTACATTAGGGATGAAATTTCAGGACTTCCTCCTTCATGACTGTCATAACCACTGCACTAACCTGTATGGCAACAGGACAAGAAATTCCTCCAGCATCTGGGGGACTGTTGCTTGTACTATAAGCCCATTTATATCAGGCATATTCACCATACAATCTTTTATTAGTTTTAATTATTTTCAGCAATAAAGGCCCATGACACTATTAACTGACCATTACAAGTCATCCATGGCTCATTATCAGTGATTAATCACCTACTGTCTTATAATTAATGTTTATTAGGGGAACAGCAGTTTAATCACTGTTCCATATTTTCAGTGCTAGTCAAGAAAGCTTAAAAAACAATGGGGTCTCAAATGTCCAAGTGGTATTTTTTGACATAGGCCTTCGAGTATTAGGAAATAAAATGCCATTAAGAAGTCAATTTACTACCTAAAAAAAAAAAAGCCATAAACGGGAATAATGCTAAAGACTTTTTTCCCCATAATCATCATCACTGAAGTCATAAAAGCCTGGATTTTCCTCTGTGGAGGATACTCAGATTTGCAGGTAATCGGAGTTTGGCCATATTTGGCTAACAGGTCTGTGATCATCTCCCAGTATTATGCATTCTCCTTTATCAAATATCTCATGAAGGAGGCACTTTGATGTCAATAATCTCAGTTTTCTTATTAAAAATTAGAGTGATCTTCCACTTTTTTTTCCATATTTATAGCAATTTAGTTTTTTTTTTTTTTTTTTTTTCTGGACAAACGAAATATGTCCAAACAAAAAACCAGAAAATATGGACCAATATTTTCTGTATAAATCTATATCTTTGGTTGTGGTATAGATGGAAGGATGAAACAACTGATTATGGAATTAAATAACAGTCCATAGCTTTTATTTACAAAAGGAACTGTTCAGGTGAAAAATAAAACTGTATGGAAGAGGTCAGGGAATTTCAAAATCATTCATTTTAAAAATCAGCAATTTTTCTGTGCAGACAGGACCCTTGCTGGGTAAAAAAAAAATACTGCCATGATAGGTAAAGTGATCTCATCTGCTCAGATGAAGTCTCCATCTGCTGTTTCAAACCTCTGCGATTTAGGAAAACACTGTGCTACCACTATGGTAGCAGATGTTTTACTTTGGAGGACTACTGAGCACAGTGGAGCAGTACAGGATCACCAGCTTGCAATATATTGTGAAAATAATCCATGTCTGATACTAGAAGAAACGCAAATAGGAAATCTCATCCCTAACAACTATATTCTTCTCTATAACCTCAACCAACATTTACTTTCCAAATGATTATCATCTGTGGCTGACTTCACCACCTACATTTTCCCAAATTTATATCAAAATGCCTGAGTCCCTGCTTGCTCAGAGTGCACCCAATTTCTCGTTGGTCACAAGAGCAAAAGAAGCTCCTTCAAAAGTACGTGCAGCTCTAGCATTTTGAAGTTGGGTTTGAGTTTTTGGGGTTTTTTGTTTTGCTTTTTTTTCCCCCTCATATTATTTCTTCTGAAGAAATGTTCCATAAGCTCACCGCTTTAAACAGACAGGACCTAATTTCCCATCAAAATTTATTCTTGGTTATTTTAGACGCATTTGTTCTGTGCCCGGCTTGCATTTTAGTTTCAATTTTGTTTTCTTTTTCTTTTCTTTCTCTAGTGTTTACAGGGACTGTTTTAGTTATATATAGCAATCCTATCTTTTCTCAGCCTCTAGTTACCATGTT
Source organism: Tinamus guttatus (assembly GCF_000705375.1). Next base: position 575,862 of record NW_010576767.1, read on the forward strand.
AAATGAAATAACCCCTTTCACATTCATTATCTATCATGGATTCTGTCTTGTTCTTGTGTGTTCTTATTCCAATCTGAAATCACATTTCCTAAACAAAGACATTGTATATCAGACAAGATATTACCTGTGCCTTATTAGGTCATATAAATGTATCCCTTCGTGTGTTGGAAAGATTTTCAATATAGTTTATTACACATTTGTCTTTCTCAAGGCTGTAAAATGTTTGCTCCAGATATTATTTCTGGGATGACCCTGAGGTCCATCTTCTTCTCAGTGATTTACTGTGGATAAACTCCTAATTTACAAGTAAAGGTTTTATTTAGGATCACTAGATTCCTGGCCTTGCCTGTTTTTTTTGCTGTTGCACTTCCCGTTTCTATTATTCCCATCTTTGATTTCATTCATTTCCTTTGAGATAAAATAATACAGGATAATGTTATGCTATTAGTAACATAACTAATTAGTAGCATTTTTTTAATATCAGAACTCAGTACAGGAATTGTAAATTATAACATTAAACAAAATTGACACTATCTTTCTATCTTATGTTATTCTGCTCAATTTTAACTCAGAATTCCTGGTCCCCTTCATCTCTAACTCATATTTTTCTTCTGATACCAGAAAATTTGAACAAGCAAGCACCTAAATTCCACAACACCTAATTAACTTAATACAGGAGCAGTATGCACATACTGAAAGGAATTTTCTCATTTGGAGTCAAGCCCAAATAACTAGGTGATAATGAGAGATTTTTCCATTGCTTCAGCAATTTTTGGAATAAATCTATGGGGGATCTGTACCGAAGATTCTCCTAACCATCACATGCCAGAACCATCAAATACAAACTACAGTTTCCTCTAATGACGTTATGCAGATACAAGCCTTCTTAAATAAGAGCACTTCTTTATTTAACCTAAATGAATTTTCTTAATAAGTACTATGCTTTGAAAATGAGGACACTGGACTTATAACTACTTAATAACTATCCTGAAGATAATAGTGCAGACAATAATTTTAACACACACACAATAATACCATTTTGCACACCAAAAAAAGCAAACAAAAAACCCCCACAAACTTGTGACATATAAACATATATGTAAAAAAACCCTGTACCATTATAGGTCTTACTGGATAGTATTGAAATCAGTGAGCAAAAATGAAATTCTGATGTGTTTATAAAGCTCTGATATCACTGCTCTTCTCTCGTAAATATAAAAGATCCTAGTCTAATTTGACGAAGTGAGTAATCCAAGATTTGTGACTTCCACTGTCAGATACGAACACAGTGAATTATCCAGAGCAGATGAATGTCTGGAATATGTTCTGTGAGTCAAACTGGTGGCATTCTCTAATGCAATGTTATACAGCTACTAGCAAAGAGTCTTTGTATTAGTGAATACCTCTATAAAACTGGTTAAGGTATTTATCCCTAGTCACCATCTTTTAAATCCAGCTTCTCCTAGTGTGGAGCGATCCGGAAAGCATGTGGAGTTTACTGAAACAGAGGAGGAATTATATGTGGCACAAGGGCATAGGTCTGAGGCTGCTACAAAATGGAAGTGTCTTGCATCAAGGCCTCCACAGAATGGAGGCCAGGGTGCCCTCTGCAGCCTTCTGCTCTCACATGGCAGACAAAGTTAAAAAACAAAAAGAGGAAAAGTCATTCTGTTTTTTACTTTTCATTCTTCTTCATTCCTGTTTTCTCTTTGCTTGCACAGCAAATGGTGAGCTAAGCCAGAAGATTTTAAAGATTATCTAAATGTTTTCAGTTGGGAAAAAGGTTAGGGACATCTGAGATTGCTAAGTTCTGCCCAACTGTTTTTTTTTTCTTTTTTCTTTGAAAAGAAAATCCAAGAAAATCTGAAAAATCAGACAGTTGTCATCTTCGTGAAGGATGTTTTTGCCATGAAATTTGTTCACTTTCTTTGCTAGCTGTCATAGCCTCTATAAGAAGATTTAATAAAAAAAGTAATTAAAATATTGTGCAGAACTGTAAATTTATATGAGCTATAAACATACAAATAACCTGCATTTCATGAGTTTGCCCGTGACATTTATAGCATTTCATCTTTATTTATCTTTAAAGAAAAGAAAATAGTTGGTTCCAGTAGAAAGGCGATTCTGCTTAATCTTGAGAAAAAAAGGGAGGTGTGGTGGTTTAATAAAGATGATACTCTTACTTGGGACCTAATTCTACCAAACTTAAGGACATTTTGACTCCAGTAATGGGAGGCAATACGCTGTGCGGGCAATAGAGGCAATGTACTATGTGCAGGAACACAGCTAGAAAGCTTATGGAAAAGGAGCTCCCTTCCACCACTTAAACAAACAAAGTAAAAAGAGAACAAAAAAAAAAAAAAAAGAGAGAGAGAGCTTAAATGTATCTATCCATACATATTTATAGAAGAATAGTATACTACTATGGCCTCTAAAACTATGGTAGTGTGGATACACTTATTATATGGTTATATAGATATAAAAAGTATTTGATACTTAATAGTGTAGAGGATAAGAGAATGATGTATTGTATTTTCAGAGTATTTTAGCTGTTATAGTGCTCTGTCATTACTAATCAAGTCATCATTGAAATAGGTTAAGGGTTTAAGGGTACTTAAGTCAGGATCAGTGTTTTTGCTGTAAAAAAAAATAATCTGCTTCCTATAGATATGAGTCAGTAATATAGTTAGGAATGACTTCCCAACTGTATATTTGAGCACACGGGGAAGTGCCTTAATTTTTTGTCTACCAGTTGTTGTGACTGCTGCGCTAGTTTGCAACCACTAATGTGTTTTCCTTGCTATCCTACTAAAACTAATGGCAATGTAAGGAACACAATTAACTGTCTTGCCTGTTTCCGAGATCTGTTATTCCTGTGGGAAGTTCATGCCATATTACATACAATGGATAGACTGCTACTATTGTCCCAAGGAGATTTTGCTTGGGGATTTCTCTTGCTGTGATGCACCCTTCTAGCTCACTTTGAGTTACTCTTGAAGATGGTTATTAACAAGTCACCATTTCAAGGTCATATTCTAGATTGAAAATCACTTTTATTTCTCATCATGTTCATCAACAACACCTAGTGCTTAAAATAACCCTGTAGACCATGTGATAAAATACTGCTCTCTGTAGAATAAAGGTCCTTTTTTCAGGATATTTCAGGAATTAAACTTCTAATTGAAGTGCAAAAAATAGTCAGGGGAAAAAAATCTTTTCTTTCTTCAAAAAGGCAGATTCTCCATGTAATTATACTCTGCATAGACTCTGTTGTGCTAAATAAAAAGACTACAATTAAAAGTATACCCTCTTCAGTAATATTTGTGTCACTCCATTAGAGTGACAGACTAGACTGGAAAAACTCCAAATCACCACACACTCAGTATATGTCTTTATTCCTCCATCTAAGTTATTCTATTTTCACATATTTTTGAATATTTCTTATCTAGAAATCTGTAGCTTACATAAAACCTAGAATGCTCTTATGCAGGTGCTAGAGACATGAACAGATGCAGCAATGTTTTGAAATGAAAAACTGCTGCGCAAAGCTGTGAGTGCTAACGCAGTGTTACTGTTCAGTCACGGAAGTTCCCCAAAAGTGAAAGCCAATTTCATATATATATATATATATATATAAATCTCTCTCTGGAGATTTCTCTCGCTTTACGTTATGTTACTAAACATTATACTTTTTAAATTATGTTTTTAAACTCTTTCACTGTGCGAAGTTGAGAGAAAAGAAAGGGAAAATGGGATAGGGAGTTAATGATAGCAATAAAAATGGCCAGTTATTCAATAAGAAAAGCTATTTCAATTCAAAAGAATGAATTATCAAGAGGAAAATCCTTACCATTTTTATAACAGAATCAAGAGGCACAATAATATTCAAAGCAAAAGCAGATATACAACAGCTCCTAGTACTACTACATCCACACATGAAACTCTCTGACTCTTTCAGTTCTCATGTCGCCCTGCTCATGACTGCATATGTTTACAGTCAAGATAAGAAAATATAACAGCTGCATATTCCAAAACTAAATGCCAAAATCCCTTACTTGCTCTGATTATTTTGTTTTTATAACACAGTATTTTGTAAAATTATTGATTGGATATAAAAAATGATCCTTTAAAATGATAATATTAAAAAAGAATCTGTAAAAGAGATTTGCCCAAGCTCATATGTCATGTCCTTGAGATCAATTTTCTTGTACCTTAATAAATCTATTACAAGATGTAAAAGTCCTGTACAAGCCCAAAGCCATATTACCTCAGATTCACTGGACCTGCCCAGTATGAGAAAAAGAAGTTATTACTAAAGGTAAGGCTAACTAGCAGTGACTCATTCAGCAGCAAAGGGGCTTTGCTGCTGGTAGTGTTTCCTTTTGGGTGAGATTTTGAGGTGTCTGCCAGACCAAGTGGAAACTAGAGCCCAGACCATTTTTGCCACTTTGTCACTTTGCATGTCCACTGTATTCAATGGATTATGACATTCAGTTCTAGCTCTCTAGCATTAAAGTAAAAAGAGAAGGCATCCCAGAAAAAAACACTGTCTTACTCTCCATGGGAAGCCCAAAAGCACATTTTCATCCCTACACTCCAATGTAAAAAAATATTGCTATATCAAAGGCTATCACACCCTTAGCCCTGTGACAGAAGTTCATCTCTATCCTTTACATCAGTGAATATTAGAGTCATTTTATCAAGTATAGCAGCTGTCAAAAAGGGAGATGAAGTGTATATCCACAACAAGATGTTTTACTGGTTCAAAGTTATGTTGCGCTGACCAATTGTTCTTAGTGACTGTATTTTGAATGATTGATACTTTGCCTTTTTAAAAATAACTGTAAAAACTTTTAGAATAATTTAAATCACTTTGTTGTTTGTGTTAAATATATTTTGTTGTTTCAAAGGTATATTCAGGCCAGATCATGCTTTATCCTCAATTCTGAGTACAGCAGAAGTCTGGAGTATAGATGAGACTCAAGTAAGAATCATTTGCTCTGTAACTTGTGGCTTGAAGCACTGCTTTGGCATGAGATGCCTCAAAGCTGTGCCTGTTTCCAAGATATCTGCAAGATATCTGAAATGTAAAATGATATTCCAAATCCAGAGGCTCAGAACTATCCACTTAACTCTTCCGTGTTATACGAGTATTCCAACCAGCTGTCTCTCAAGGGATTTTTCACTGTGCATTGGCCAACCCAAGAAATTTCCTGATGCATTTTTTTTTGTCAGCATCCTTACATTCTCCCAAAATCTTTCACTTGCAAAAAACTGTTGGAAAAATGGATCATCAGACAAGTCTATTATTCGATGTAAAACCCTAGCACGATTGTTCTTCTCACAAAAATAACTAACTAAATAAAACAGTTCAAGCAATATTGGATAGCATATTCAAATAAAATTGCTATCTTGCATCCAATTATCTTTGTCTTTTTAATTGTCATGAAGACCACAGATATTATCTAAATTTCACAAACATTATCAAAATTTCACATGCAAGTAAAAATGAAATTCAAAATAAAATCAAGTAACATCAAATTTATGCCACTGATTGATATATCTTTTTAAAATATGGAGATTTGCTTACTTAGAAGGATAAGTCTGTTTTTTCTGACTCATTAAAATCTTGAGTTTGATATTCTAATACAAACAATAATTTATAGAAATCTCCATAACATGTAGAGGAGGATTTAGTTCAGAAACTAAGACACTTAAATTAGGTGCCTAAGTGTAAGTGCCTGTATATGAAGTAGCTGTCTAAGTTCCCATTATACTCAGTGCATATCTAGCCAAAGCAGTCAGTGGAGCTAAGAGATATATTCAGATAACCTTGGAACAGACCTATATTTTGCCAGCAGTGACTGCATGCATGTCACTATAATGGTGGCTGAGACAGACAGCTTTCATGTGGACACCTAGTTGCTTGTGGGCACCTAGATTTCAGTTGCATAAATGTAGGTATTCGGCACCATATCAGGCAACCTGGATTCCTGCTACTCTTCCAGAAAGTACCACCCTCGTAGCTCCTATGTCATATCTGACAACGGCTGTATGCCTTAGATTATCTCAGATGTCTCAAGATGCCTAATGCTCAGGCAAGTAAATTTGATCCTTATATGCAGACATCTTGACTTAGTTGTCTTAATCATCGAGGTAAAACTCAACTTTAGTTCAACTAAATTTCTATTCTTTCATCTACATTGTGTGTGCAGCTTTCCTACAGACTTTTTTTGCTTAATAAAAAAGCCTTTTGCTCTCAAAATTAAAACATAAGAACCAGATCTGAAAGAAAATTACCATCACTGGTACTTCCCTTTTTAAAAAAGGAATCAAATTACAAAGCTACAAAAAATCCTCTAATTTTGAAGAAATACGTCATGATCTAAAACCTGAAAAATCAACTAAGTAAAAACAGACTGTGTGTTTCTGGGTGTTTCTTAGTAATATTATACTTGCACTTTTGCAAAATAGTAGCCATTATGGACATTTAATAGGAGGGTTTGGTTTGTTAACATCTTTGCTGTCATCTTTCTTTGCAAAATTTCCAACATTTACTTCTACTGCTTGTAGTAAGGTAAAGACACCTACATATATAAAATTCTCATTGAGTGCGCACTATATTTGAAGAATCCACTAACAAGGTAGAAAAAAACAGGGTAGCAAACAACACAAAATTAGAACCTTCTTTACTGATCCTTAAGTATCTCTTAAGGGTTTGTTTCCTAATTGAAGCATTCATTTATTTTGTTCATTTTTATTTTTAAATGAGGGAATGTTTTACAAAATGCCAGGGTCAGCATTACAATAACAACGAGCTTTACTACTTCTAATGCCATTTATTTCCTCTGGTACTGCAGAGAATTGACATTATACACCAAAAAATAATTTTCATTCAAACAGGCATTTTCTGCTTTAATGCTTGACTTTCTGTGAATAAGTAACCTTTCATATTATGAAAAAAATTGTGGCAAATTATCTCTCTAAATAGACTTTTATATAAACTACTTGTCATGGCATAAAAGAGAAAGTGAATAAGAGACAGAGAGTGATTGCAACCTGCCTTGTAAAGGTTTATCATCAGGGAAAGAAAAAAAAAAAAGGCATGTTATTGCAGTTCATTACCACTGCTGTATTACCAGTGATGAATGTTGTTATATATTAAATATTAAAATCTGGACATTGTATTTCTCTTATTTAAGATATTGTTGAATCATCTTTTAAATTTAAAATTTGTCTTCTGTATCTGTAATGAATTATCATATTGCTTGAAAGATCTGCACCCTTTCTTTTCCTTTCTTTTGCATATTGAGAGTAATATATGCCGGGCTGAGTTTTCTGTGCTTAGGTAAATTGCATATTGAAGCATTCATGTTTTGATGTCAAACAGGCATACCAGTCTAACTTGTAACTAGCATGTGGAATGCCACCGCAAGACTGACATCTAAAGTTCGCCATGGCAATAAATAAATAAATAAATTCATACATACATAAAATTAGACTTTTACAATTCAAAATGAAGCTGAACCACTAATTGTCGTATGCTTCAAAAGAAGCTTTCCTTATGTGTAGACTGGTGCTTCAAAGTTCCTTGACCCTCACATCAACAAGACTTGAAAAACAGCAGTAAAATATTAAAGAGCAGCAGTACAGATGTACTATCAGATTGCAGGTATTCAGGGATATAAAAATGAAGTCAGATACCTAATAGCATATAAGAATCAGCTAACATGAACACAGTGAAAACTAGAAATGTAATATAACTGATTCTTTTGAGCATTTCACTGTCTGTCTTGTTTTGTCTAGGTCCCCACAAAAAACAATTCCTCTGACATTTTTAACCTAAATGGTATCTGAAACAGGAACCAGCAGCCAGATTCAGAAGAGTGCTCACACTGGGAATGTGAAAGAATACAAGTATTTATATTCAAAGCTATTATCCAACTCTGTTGTTTGTCAGATAGCAAAAAAAAAGAGAAAAAAAGAGAAAAAAAAAAAACACCTAACTAGGTCTATTTTGAACATGAAAATCACCATAAATATCTATCATTCTAGCAAATACCTTGCTTCTATAGCCTGGAAGTACATTTCACCTTGATCATGAAAGCATCTATGTATTGGAAGAAGGAGTAATGAAATAAGAAGTAACAACAATATTGCTAATAATGTGGGCCTAATTGCAATAAAAATTGTACATATAGCTAGTAATCTCATACAGGATGAGGATAGGAGGAATTCTTGTCTAATAGTAGTCAGCATTTTATGTAAAATGTCACTGAATAAAATGTGTGATTTGTCCTAAACTGCAATTTCTGAACACGAAGAGTGCCTTTCTGCCTTTCTGAATTAGTCCCAGGAGAACACAAGGTTCCTTCCTAGCTCTGCACCATGGGGTGCTCAGCAAAGTGAAGGGTGGTTCTGCAGGCTGGTTTTCCCAGGCCTGTCCCCAGGACACCTAACCAAGAGGAACAGTGAGACCTACAGTTCTCCAACACCAATGGCCCACGTCCTGCTGGGGAAAGGGGCCATGCAGCTCTTCTCTTTAGATCTCTTAAACTGCATCCATCTGTGTAGGAATGGCCTGAAAAGGGTAAACTTGGAGAAAAAGTAGGGCCTAACAGAAGTTTTGGCATTACAGAAGCTTTGCTTGGGGTGATACACGGTTGCCAGTTCCAGGATGGTTGGCAAGCACGGACTCTGCCCCTCCACGGTTCCCTGGGCAGCACAATCTGCCCTCCTCGCAACTGCAAAGGGGAGTAATGGAGGACGGAGTGGAGTGAAGACACTGCGGCCAAACTCTGTGCTGGGCCACAGAGAAGCTGCACAGTAGCTGTCCAGTAGAAGATATACGATAAGATGTCTGGTGCTGAGCCAACAAGGGTGGCAAATCACCCCTTTCAGATAAATTTTGTTTATTATAAGCTCATTATAATGTCAAAACACACCTCCATCCCAAAAGTTACCCGCTTCCGAGGTATGACCACTCCTCACTGAGCATGCGCTCTAGATTTTTGGTTGACTGTACCTTTAAATGAAAGCGAGAAACTTTTTCAGCAATCAATAACAATAATAAGTATGACTCTAGTCACTCAAGCTCCACTTGAATGTAAAGAAAAGTATAAAAGGTGAACTCAAGAGGAAGTGGGAGGGAAGAATCCATTGTAACTCTTGGGTCAGTCGACGGGCTGATCCCCTTTTCCCTGCCTCGGGTTGGGACGCTGCCTGAGGAGCCTCAAGACTGAGAGCCCTCTCCCATCTTCTGGGGTGAGTGAGGATTGCATATTCGTACATCAGAGCTACCTAAAAACCTCACGCTGTAGTAGAGAATTTCCTGTACTGACCTCCGAAACCTGCTCTGTAAATGTTGCATTTGAATAAATCATGCTTGTTTCGGGGGGTGATCAGACTTACAGTTGACAGACTGTTCATGAATCCAGTACTGCCAGAGTCGAGCTTATAGTTGATAGCACTATTTTGGAACTTGATTTGGTCCTAGGAAGGTGACTGGACCTAAGGTCCACAGACTGTGAATCCGATACTGCCAGAGTCGGGCATATAGCTAACACAGGATTTGATATCTCCTTCCCCTCCACACCACCACAGCTTTCAAACTGCAACATTTACACCATCCCTTCACCTGACTCCTTCCAGACGACACATAAGGTCCATTCAATCAGCACATTAGAGTTTTGCGCAATGGATCTAGCATGTATCAGTTAAAGCATGTCTAAAAGGTGATTCAAGAGCCTTGCAGCAGATAGGCTGTTCACACAATTCATATTTGGCACACGCTTAGGGACAGAGCAAATGCTGACCACCAGGATCCATTTTAAGCTTTTCCCTTTCTTTTGCTACTATGTCATTTATTCCAAGAATAAGTCACTGTTTACCAGTAACGATGTCCTATGTCTTACACTCAGTCTCTTAACAGGCCACTTCTGAAAGAGATGGCAGCAGGGCCTGGAGGCTGAGCAAGTGGAACTATAAACAACCACTAATAAAAAGTGACACATGACTGCTGGTAATAAAATATAAGAACAGATCCCTATGTGTCCTAAAACTTTTTTTTTTCCAGGTATTATTCCTTTTACATTTTACAGCTTCAGTTATATGGCCAAAAAAAAAAAAAAAAAAAAAAAAAAAAAGGAAATTTTTCCCCCGCAGAGTGCATTTCAATTTATAGCAAACCTCAGATAGCTTCAGGGTGTGAATTCCTGATCAGTGAATCCAATATTTTTCAATTGTAAGCCTAAAAGAGATTATTTTGGTGTTTGTAGTATGTTGCGATGCAGGATATCACTATAAGAGAAGTCCACATTTTCTATGGTCTGAACTTTAATAAAAGGTTTAAAAATAACCATATTTATCCAAAAGTAACCATTATCATAATAACTGTTTCCCCTTCTGTCCTCTAGCTGAGAAGCTTAGACTCCAGATCTGAAGTATTAAATAAATCAGACTACTGAAATACCAGATTTATGCTACATCAAGCCAAAATGTTAATTGCTCACCAAACTAAGTATTCTATAAATTCAATAAAATTCTATAATCAGATTTCCTGTTAATTTAACAGACTGTTTTATTCTCATCATGGGAACATACTAGAGTAGAGAGAGAGAAGAATCACCAAAAGTCTGTATTTTTGTTGTTTTTATCTGAATATAAAATTATAATATTACCTCCCTATTAATGTACTAGGTAATAAACAATTTCCACAGATGTTCTAAGGGAAAAGGTTTTTACAACAGCTGTTATCACTGTAATGTAGAAGAATATATATTATCATGTCATAATATATCAGATTTGTATCATAAAGACAGAATTTTCACAGGTAAAATTTGCCAGATAAAGATCTATGCTATGTAACTTCATAAAAATCATGGTAGAATTAATATGGCTTTCCTTGTAGATAACTGTTTGATAATTCCTACAAAAAAGTCTTATACCTGCAGATATTAAAAAGCTACAATTAGTAAAGTAAGAATAAAAAATTTGTGTACAGTGCTTTTATCTTTCACTCCTAATGATCATGAAATGGAAACTTCTAAAATGGCACTCAAAAGTTCTTCTGGATCGTACTCTAATTATTAATTTTCTTCTTTTTTAGTTAATGCAATATATATATATATAATATAACCCTAGTACTCTTGTGTTTTAATAATAAATCTAAAGAAAAAAACAAATATAATTGTGCTGTGCTGAGGGTAAATTTGTCTTTTTTCACAAACTATTGGGATTATATTGGGTCTATGCAGTCCCACAGATCACTGCTCAGAATTTCAAGACATTTTTTTTTGTTGTTGTTGTTGTTGAAGTATGAAGAACTTTTTTTGGAGGACTGGGGGACCTAATTTCTTAGGATGGATCTGTAGATATTTTATTAAAAGATTGCAGTTTACAATTAGCCACATATTTTTACAAATAAAATAAAATAAAATAAAATAAAATAAAATAAAATAAAATAAAATAAAATAAAATAAAATAAAATAAAAACCACAGGAACTATTTGTTATCTTCCGCTTTATCATTGTTAGATTCCTAAATTGTCTGAAAGGGCTGGATAATTTAAGCTGGGCCTCGACTCATTCCCACATTTTCTACTCTTATCTTCTAAGTTCACAAACAGCAGACTAATAGATGAATCAAACCAATGAGATGATAGCTTAACAGCGTAGTAATAAAATCCAGTGATGCAATTCTTCAGTTCCAAGAGAAGGCATACAACCAAGAAAGTTTGAAAGAGGTTTATAAAATTAAAAATTGAACTTTCAAAATTACATGAGAAAAAGATTTGCCTAGAAGAAGAAGAAAAAAAAAACCACTAAGAATATCTAGAACAATCAAACCAGACACCACAGCAAAACAGCCAATACAAAAATATTACAAGGAATCACTAGGTGTTCTGTCATTGCATGTTAATTGCAATTGTTTGGCAAAAATATTTTGCAAAAATTTTGGCATTGCATCATTGTAGATTTGAAACTGAGACTTGTGCTTATGTTTTGGGATGTAGAATAGAAATATCCTTTAAAATTAGTTGAGCATGGATTAGAAATTTGCAAGTAACTGCTTTCTGGACAAAGCTTTTTTTCTAATTGGGTCAGAAATTAAAATTGCATATGATGGTCAAAATGGCCCATATTTCCTTGTAAAGAAAATGGAGCTACTCTTTCTCTATCACATACTTTCAATTAATTATTTTAATGCCACAGTTTCTTCCTGCACACTCCCTTCTCTCTCAAGAGTAAATAAAAAATAAAATAAATGAAATATTTGAAAAAAAATTGAGAAACTACTTGAGAATTGAACTAACCTGAAACTAATGAGAATGAAACTAATGAGAACTAACTACTTGAAACTAATTGAGAATCTGAAACTACTCATATAGCAGGAGGTTCAGCCTCCTCTATGGCAGAGAGATGTCCTGGGATCTTTACAAAAGTGCTTATAATTTATTAAATCTTTTTAAAATTAAAAATGTAAGTACATGTTAGGGAGCTTGAAATGTGCAATAACCTAGGTCTGATATTCAGCTTTGTGATGTTAATTTTCTCCCAGAGGTTCAGAGAAAGCACTTGCCACTTATTGGCATGATCTACTAGCTGGAGAAAGTGGCTTCCAAGCACCTTTACACTTTCAAGACTTTTGTTATTTTTATCCCTGGCCTTTAATTGACTTGAAAATCCCACTAGGAGAAATCTCTGCTAGAAAGGGAGATTTCAAGCAGCTCTGACTTTTCCCAGTTAATTCTATAATTCAAACAGGAGATGAAATTTTGTATTAATGCTAGAAGGGCATGATGTCAGAGTTCACTGTAAACAACAACAACAAATGGTACTAAAATGGAAGGCATGCACTGAATTTTCACTTGCACGCATAATTTTTAGGACACTATAAGGGGAGGGAAATGGAAAAAGAAAAACTCTTGTCTGCCATCTCTGAAGAGGTTTGAATAATTTGAAGTTGTGTTATAGTTATAATACAAGACATGGGGCCCTTTTGTAGATTTTTTTAGAAATTTTTGCCATTTTTTTCAACTGAGGCCATACAGCAGATAAAAATCAATCTTGGGACATTCAAAATCATTCATTCAAAATCATTCATTCTCACCACAGGATATCAAAGCTCTGCCCAGTACTCAAGAAAGGTGGGAAAGTTCAAAAATGCCACCAGTCTATTACAGGAAGTCATATGCTTTCTAGGGATTAAAAAAAATTGGCTTGAATATGAGCACTGAATCTCTGAATGATCATGCAGGAGTATTTCTAATACCACCACAGGAACATATTTCTACAAATGGAATTTTGCTTCCCACAGTTACCAGTTTAAGATCGTACAGACTGTATGAGATGGAGTGAAATTCAGTGTCCCGTAGCATAAAACTAATGTATTTTTTAATGTCAAGGTTACCAGATAGAAATGTTTCTTTATTGCCATTCCCTTTATTGTATTTCATGCTATTTTAAACCAATTTATCAGCAAAATATTACTAAAATGTATTATCCCAATCAAAAACATAAATGTCAGCTACAGGAAATAATAATAATAATAAACTATTGAGATTTGCTTCTAAAATAATGTGAGTTAAGGACAAAAACACTTATCTTATCTGTGATCTTTTTGATTGTCCAGTGGGTTTTAATCTCTCTAAACCTCTTTGCCAATTTTGAAGAATTCAGTGCATAAAAAATCATGTTTCTTCCTGGCTTGCTAAAATGGATATTTCATTCACTCTTAGCTCTGCCCTAAAAGAGAGGATCATTTATTATTGGTTTCATTGTTTTCTCTTTCTCTCCTACCTCTCATTTGTGTTTCCTGTGCCACAGTAAACAAGAAAGTAACCAAGTTTCCAAGGAAACAAAACTCTCTCTGCAATAAGTTTTGTGCTTTCAATAAATATTTAGGAGAATCAGAGACAGAGTATATCTTTATGACCAACTTTCTAGCTATATGTTTAGAAAATCCCATTCCAGCATATTTTTTTCTTAGAACTATAAACATATCTCTTGAATATTTATTTCAAAATGATCAGCTACCACTCACTCAAAGTAATTTTCTCATTTTATGCACAGTTCCTACTAATTGCGTATAAATTATTGGATATAAATTATCCAATTACCTCGAGAAATGTAGTTTCAGGAAATATAATTGTTACAATAATGAAAAATAATTGTTGGCTAATTATCCTTCTGTTCCTCCTGATTATTTCTGTCCATTTCCTTGCTCCATCGTTCTCCCCTCTCTGAATGCAAATTTTCTTCTTAGCCCTGGTTAGATGGCAGAAAATTAGTTTTCATCTTCATTTCGTCAGTTCTGTATCACTTCTGAAGGCCACTCTACACCTCCACAACGGTCTTGAAAATTCTTGATCTGGAATTTTATTAAATGGAACTCACTCAACTCAGCAAAACAGATTTTCATTTATCTTGCTGTATTTCAAATGGTTTCTCTCTTGTGAGCATGAAAAATATGCCTGCTAAGGCTCATTAGCAGGTTTTAAGGCTATGGACCCATGGACTCTTTCAGTATAAATACCAATTAGATCAATCATGTCCATTATAAATTCTGGGTTAAGCTTCAGGTCTTTCCTAGTCATGCCCCTTTAGGGATGTGTATCATTCCAATGTTATTGTTTGTCTTTCTGATTGGTCAAATTATATTAATTAATTAGATTAATCCACTTCTTAAGCTCTTCTTAATTTGGGCAGCCATGTCCTGGATTTTCTTATCTGAAGAAATAAAACTCTTACTGATCAGTGGGTGCATCTTCTATTCAAAGCACAGTGACTACAAATGTAGTTATGAAGAGAGATGCGGATCTAATTCTGAACTGAACAAAAACTTGCCTTGTCCTTTGTGATCAACAGTAAGGGTTTGGAAACGGCTCCCTGATTTTGACAGTATAGGAAAATTTGCTATTGCCAATGACTCAAATCAAAGTGTATGGGTATAAGCACAGGTGAATTTTTCTGGAGTTATCATGGACTCAGCCTGCCACATCCTCCACCTTTGTGCAGTGCTTATGCAATCCTATTTTGAAGGTTTTTTTCCACTGACACCATGTGTAACTTACCTTTACTTGCAGCAATATTGATTAAAAAATCAGTAAAGGTCTTCATAAATTGAAAGTCTTTATGGGTTCTATGAACTCTCTTCTTCCCAAATTATTTCTGCAAGCACTACAAACTTGTAGTCTTTTCATGATATATGTCACTTTATAATGTTACTGACACAGCAAAAGCAAGTAAAATAAATGTTTTCACAGAAAGCATTTGGAAGCTACTACTATTTTAAAATCTGTCCTTTCATAAAAGGATAGCAGAATTCAGTAACTAAAGTGTAAAAAGGATTTGGTTCTGAACTATCTCTGATTCAAAGGTGTTTAATATGAGCTTATGTTATTTCAATACAGGTGGCTAAGTCAGCCAGCCTAGCCAGAGTGTATTAGATCTCTCTATATATTTTCCCTTCATCTGAGTTGAATTGTCTAAAAGAAAATGCCAGTATCTCTTCCCTATTTTTAGTTCAGTTTTATATAGCCTAATGAAATGTCAAAAGTATGCTATTTTTATATGCTTATTAAAATTAAATAATATGTATGCTGGTTAAAAAAAAAAAAGATTTCAAAGGCATTGATTTCTAGATGAATTGGATGCTAGGACAGTGGTTTTATAGCCACTGTATAGTGAACAGTTTTCGGTCAAATACTTCAGATTCCTGCTTCTGGGAACAGGCAGCACCATGATCCCTGCTAACACTGTGTTGATTTAAATTACTGGGAGAAGAAACTGTTTCCAATTTCAGGTATTGTTTCTACCAAAGTGTAGTGGAACAGTCAGCCAGATATTCCAGGGCCCGAGAGCGCCTGTCTGCTAGAAAGAAAGGCCTTGGGACTGTTTCAGCTAGCAGCAGTCTAACAAGCAAAATCTCGGCAGGCTCTCTGCAAAGATTTCCTGTGCTGAAACACAGCTTTCTGAGGGAATGGTGCCAGCACTGTCGTGCACCTCAGCACTTCTCATTCCATAGTTCTTCATCCTGCCCTTAACAGTAGATAAAAAGCAAAAACCACACAAAATGGATAACTTGGCTCTATAATGACACAGTGGTCAAAAAAGGCTTCTGGAGTTCAAAGCAAGATTTTTTTTTCAGAACTTCTGTAATTTTAATATCTTTAAGTCAGTGAAATACTCATGAGTTTGTAGTGTTGTAGTTGCCTACAATTAGTCTTTGCTTACTGTAATTCCTTGTAATATCTTAGCAATATAGTAAAAAAGAAATACACACAATTATTATTGAATTTACTAGGCTCCTGCATCACAAAGAAAAGAAATATTTTTTTTCAAAACTACCATGACAAAAAACAAGGCATAATGTGCTTGGCTAATGACATTTATCCAAACTCATTAAGCAGTGAGGTAGGCATGTAATTATGTTTTCATCCACAGATATTAAAGAGATGAACTGTCAAAAGACTAGCTGTGAAAATTCCTTTACTAACATCAGTTTGAAGACATTAATACTCCATTGGCAAATGGATATGCAGTTCCAGTTCTGAAAAAGGGTCTGAAAAGGTGTTTTGCCTCATAAAGCTCCTGACATGAACGGAGATGTAGTACAAAAAAAAAAAAAAAAAAAAAGGTAATAATTGAGTGAAAGATGGTATGAAAGTGAACACATGCCTGTGGTGATAATTAAGGTTTTCTGAATGATCTTAGTTTGGATATTTCATAATTTCCAAGTCCTTCGGCTGCAACCTTAGAGTTTCTTAAACACAGTTCAGAGGAAGTAAAATAGTGAGATTTCATTAAAGACCCTTGCTGATTAACAAGGATAGAAACATTCAAGTTTCAGATCCCTTTTTGCAGCTACTGAACCAGTGATGAAATCTATAACAAGTTTCATCTTCACCGTTAGCTTCCAGGGAGGATTTGCTTAGGTTCCTTTTTTCCCCTAGCTCCCTAACTCTTGATTCCTTGACTGGCTCCTGTCTGCATTTCTGCCACATTTTTCTCTCTCATTGCTTCCTTTCTTTCCTTCATGTTTCTTTTGTGGCAGGAGGAGGCGATGATGGAGAGACAGTTTTTGTATTCTTAAGTTTTGTTTCTCAACTCCACAGAGGCCCAGTGTACCAGAAAAGCATCACCAAAGCCCAGAAAGTCACTGACTTAATCTATGCGAATTATGCAGGCGTAAACTATTTTTGCATGTCTTTCATGGAATAATGCATCTTCTGTCTAGAGAGGATCTCTGGCAAACACCGCTTTCAAAATCTTTCACGATACAAAGACATTTTCTTCAGAGGTTTATAAATTAGGACCTTCAAGTTCAAATTTCCATAAGGACAGTAATAAGCACATTATGACCCCACAAGAAGCTCTCAAGCCAGATTTCAGATTCTGTTTCACAAATGCCACAAGATGAAAGCTTTCCAATACAGTGCTTAACTTTAACCAGTCGATGCTGTTTTTCCTAACCCCTTCTTGAGAAATGGCCTATTTTGATCAAAACTTTAACAAAATATCTGAGAGTTATATTTAGCATTGAAAGTTAGAGTCACAATAGTTTAAACCTGCCAAAACTATAAGAAACTGAATACAGATGTATGATTGAAAGCCTCTGGCAGCCTTACTGGCATTACAACTCTGCCACCTATTATAATATGGTGTTTATTTAACAGTTTCTGTTAAATTAAATTACTTATCTTTAATCATGGCAGATATATCTATATCTATTTTAAATAGCCCTCCAAATGTTTCTTTTAATTCTTACACATAAATTCTAGTGTAATGAGGTAATGCTGCTGCATTTTCATGAGTATAATAAACCTCTTGCAGTCTGGTCCATGTTGAATGCATCAAGGAAGGAAAAAGGAAAGATGAATTAGTGAAAAATGATACTTTTATCTTAGCATTAACATTGCTAAGATTCCATTCTATTTAAAAAGCAAAACAAACAAAAAAATCTTTGATTTCAAATAGTGTGTCTGGCCCCTCCACTGGCTTTGCAGACTATTAGCAAATCACAGAAACAGAAGTAGTATGAAGGAAGACTAGAAATGAAAAAGTTGATAATATTGCAGTAAACTTCTCAGCACTTGTAGTTTTTTATGAGGTGCATAGCATGATTTTTTATATATTTTTTTTCTTTTTCTTCACTTTCTTAATAAGGCTGTTCCCATGAATGTGAGTCTTACAGGCTGGATCCTACTGACAAGCCCAACACATTCATTGTTTAGTTTCTTTATTCCAGAAATAATTTTCATTCCAAATTCATGAATATTTCCATATATAAAGACATTGATATTTATATAAAGACATTGATATTTATTGTTCTTTAAACAAAAAATATCCAATTAAATGTTGGAAATTGAGAAGGAGAAAGGTAATCTTTTTTTCAAAATCATGCTTTTAATGTTTCTTTTCACTGACCCAAAAGTCATAATGCCTGGAATTGTATTATATAGTAACTTGAGGCTGAGACAATACCAGAAGACAAGTCAGTAGTGTGTGTTTAAATAATTATTACCTAATACAATGATGCAACTATTATTTTCTTTTTCCTACCCATCAGCAAGACCACTACACGCCCTACACAAGACTACATCGATCACTTGCATCTGTCCCCATATGCAGTGTGTTCTTGGGCTGTGAGTATCTGCAACCAAGCACTGGCTCCTAGTCCTGAAGGCAACAAAACATCTGCCTCTGTCCCTAGCCACAGACTTTGCTTCAGCATCAATTACAGTGTTTATTTTGTACTTTGCATTTAGGCTAGCAAAGAGATGGTACTCGAGGAGGTGCTATGGGGACACTCCTGTCCACTCTATCATGGCCCTTTCGTCACGTCCTTGACTTTAAAAAACTCGGAACCATTGCTCTGCAGGAAAGTCTAAATTTATTTGAAAAAGGCCTTCTCCTTGAGCTTCTCAGGAGGGCCCACAGCAGAGAACCTGCATTTAGATTAGGCTAATAGTTAGAGATAGTATGTCTAATATATTAGAGAAAAAGAAATTAAAGTGCATCACAAAGAATAAAATTATCCTCCATTTTTTAAAGTAAAGCATTACCAGAAAAAAATGAAAGCATCTTAATACAGTCTTTTTATATTTATTTTAAATCTATGTCTGTCTTTCTGTCAAGCATACCTAACGTCAGCAATTATATCTAGTGATGAGCTAAATCAATAAAGCTGACGTGCTATTTTCTTACATTTTATCCCCATCCCATTTCGATATTGTTCCAAACGCAGTTCTCTGCCAAAGACATTAAGCTAATTAAAATAATACAGCCACGTTTAGCTGAAACAAAGACTGTATTGAAAATTCTCAAGAGCAAAGGCAAATTAGCTCACTTACTTACAGATACTCTGCCTTACCTACGATTTTCCTTGTGCACAGTCTCTCTCTCAGTCCACTTATGCCTATGATTGATTTACAGTGTATTTCTCCAACTCCACTCACTTTCAGTGAAATGCAGTCTTCTTATTAACACTTGAATTTTTCAACCATTCATCAAATAAATTGGAAGAGAAAAAGACATTTCCTCACAACAAAATCTGAACTAAATTCTATTAGATATCATCAGTCATTCTCTTGATTAAAATCAAACATCTCTTAACTGAAATCTTAATAACTGAAACTTACATAAATTGCAAGCACCTGACAGATACTGAATGGCATGTATCCATACCACAATAAGAACAGGTAGCGTAATTTACATTAAATGATAGTTCTTCTGGGATACTTAACCAAAGGCCAAGAGGTGAGCAGAGATTAAGAGAAAGCTACCCTGCAAATACTATCTACCAAAGAAGAGACATGTTGAGAAAAGCCTGTAACCCATGTAGACAAAGTGAAGATTTCAGTATTTTTAGTGTATGCCACGGTTACTCTCTTAAGTGATATATTATTTAAAAATCCTTAAAGAAAAAAAAAATCCTTGTGAGGTTATTGCCAAAAGTCATTTTAAAGCAAATTTTCTTGTTGAAGAAAACTAAACAAAAATTGATTCAAAAGCTTACATTTACTTCAGAAGGACAGCATCACTTCTGGAACAACTTTCAGTTTTGTATAGTAGCCTCACAAGTGACAATAGGATATCTAATACCAGTCAAAGATGCAACCCAATCTAGAGGAAAATGGCTTAAAAAAGCAAGTGTACAAACAATGACAACAAAAATCCTTTTCATCTGTTTGCACATCCTTTTTCACAATGCTCACAAGTTTCCAAGAAATATACTAAAAATAGTTAGGGTACATGTAAATATCATAATCCACTTTATTTTCGCATCTACAGATTGTTAAATATGCGTCATTGTGCTGCATTAATATTGGAGGCCCATTTTAATGGACAAGCTTTAGGCTTTCACTGAAAAGTCAGTGAGGCAAAATCTTTGAAAATAATCATCTCAGCTAAAGGTGTTTTTATTATATAAAATCTGTGACCTTATTAGATAGCAAGACCAAATGCTCAGAGAGCATGAATGTAGTTTATTAGCAAAGCTTCAATGAAAGCAGATACCAGGCAAAAGAATGAAGTATGGCAAGTAGATCAAGTTATACAGATATTGACATACATATTGACAGAGGATGGGATTATTATTTTCTGAAGAAACCTGAGGAAAGGACACCACCAAAACCAAAACAAATTTTAAAAGAAAAAAAAATATATATATTTTTTAAAAAGAGGAGGGTAAAGCACAAAACATATGATGAGGATTAATTGTTATTAATAGTTATCAATTATAGAACTCAAGAGCTCTACTTGCAGACCTACTATGAGAAATTTTATGCACTGTATTTTCCCTATTTCTGCATATAATAGAGATGTCAGACCTTTTCATTGATTTATCTTGTTAAAGAGTAGGAGTGTTTGGAGGAGAGAAATAATTCCTAAACTGTAAGAATCTGGGAATGCACTACACTTGTTTGGTCTATATGAAAGACCATTGATTGGTGACATACTTGGTCTTCTAATATCGTGCTACCAGCACCCAAAGAGCTGAGCTCTGAAGATAGAACAGGGGATCCTTTAGATGATCAAGAGTGACTTTGCAAGCCTTTGGCTTGCAAATCATTAATAATCTTAATGATGGCCTTGGGAGCTCCGAGGACACTGCTGCGTTAGGATAACACTTTCTAGCTCACTCTGAAGTGACAATCTTGGCAAGTTTCCCTTTAGCGTGTTAATTGAAAAAGTTGATGCTTAGTGGCATATACTTTTTTATTTTTTTACTTTCTGTAGTGTCTTGTTAAAACACAGAAGATAAGCTCATGGCAAGACATAACATAATCATCACTGTTACTGACAATCTTTGACATATAGATTATTACAGGTCTGGCTTATTAACTCTGCAGGCAGATTTAGGGTGGTTTTTCTATACCAGGAGTCACAAAAGCTAGAAAAAAACTCCACAAAGACTTAACCTGACAGAGGAGGAGAGAACTAGTATTTGGTTAATAAAGTTATGGATTTGAACTGCCCATGAAATGCTTTTTTTTTTTTCTGAGCCAATTAACTGAACTTGTACTTCCATAGGAGAGCAACCAAACAGAGCAAATCATTCAACACTATCCCTCTTACAATGTCAAAATTACTTTGCCAAGTATAATCATTATTTAGACTATCTGCATCTGCTTTCACTCTTATCATAGGTCAATTCAGAACTAGTCAAAGAAAGCATCATCTACAAAGAAGTAAAGATAAATGGTGTAGTTCACAAAACAGAACAACATCACTCTATAAGAAACTTACACTTTTTCTGATCTCCAGGTCTTTATTCAGTTCAGATTTCTTACTATCTGTGAAAGATCAAGCCCTTAGAGAGCTCCTGGATCTGCTGTTTGCAGACATAAATTTTCTTCTGTTTTATCTTAGAAAGTGTGATAGCCAGCTGAAATCATTATCAGAAATACCTAGAACAGTATTTTTTTTTCCCTCCTGTCATATGTCCTTGCTGTTTCTAAATCTTGTTTCATTTTGCATGAGGAGCCTTTTAAATTCCAAGGACAATTAAGTATTGGATAGGAGAAGGGGGAATGTTTTTCTTTCCCTTTTAAATTCCAAGGACAATTAAGTATTGGATAGGAGAAGGGGGAATGTTTTGCTTTCCCTATTTTCCTATTTAGGGGAGATTTTCCATTTGTGCAGATCAGCATAATTTCACTGACTTCAACAGAACTCTAATTAAATTTCCCTGTTTGAAAACATAAACCTTTGTGGAGGAAAAAAAAATGCAGCTTGTTCTGTTCTCTATTGAAGTTGGATGCTGCAATTTATTTTTTTATTGCCCAAATTGCCTATACTGCTATAACACCTTGCTTTGCTATCTATTGTCCATCATCTCATATTCCTTGATACTGAGGCATTTAATGTGTGATGCAGAAACTGTGCGTGATAAAATGCTTCAAAATTTTCAAGCATTTTTGGTCTTTCTGGTTGCCTCATCAACGTTCAGTTTTGAGTAACACTGGACAATGTAGCAGAGGAGGCACTAGGAGACATTAGGGAGGTCTCATTAGTCCCCATTTCCTCCTTAGTCCCCAGATCCAATGCTGGCAATCAGTCCTATGCACAACAATGTTGGACTCAAGCCTTCCTTATGGTTCTCCTGTCAGGAGTAATTAATCAGCTCTCTTACTGACTTCATATTGTATATAAGCTCTTAGGCCAGAAAAACTGCAATTAATCTCTCTCTCTGAATGTGGTCGTACACCAGGACTTCACAGGTGGTCCAACACAAGGCACGTTCCAACGGCATTACCTATGTGACAAGCAGAATTGCCCTGCTTCCAGGCTTCTCTCCTGCCCCAGCTTCTGACTGCAAGACTGCAAAGGTCCTAGTGAGAGAATGAGCTGCAGTCTGTATCATAAACTCATAAGCTGCATATAGTAGCAGCACTAATATAAAAATGTATCACTGCCTTCTGAAGAAAGAGAACAGAAGGCAATGACCTACAGGAAGAGCTTTCTTAACCTTAATTCAAGGCTAAAGTTAAAAGTAATTACTGAATATTTTTCACAGGCACATTGTACAAGTCACAACTCTGATAAGGCTAAAACAAATCTTGATTTTCAGTTTTTTTTTTTTTTTTTTTTTGTTAGGAGAGGAGCAAAATTTAAAAAGATAATTGATTTACCACCCTGGAAATGTGTTACCTGTGTTGGAGATGGCACAAAAAGAACCAGACTGCAAGAAGCAGAGTTTACTTGCTGCTGGATTCTTAAGGGGTAATAATTATCCAGTATAACTGGAGAATAGCAAAAGCTAAGGTGAAAACTATGTGTGTGTGTGTGTGTGTGTGTGTGTGTATATAGGATCATAACTTCATAGCTATTGTCAATTAAGAACATAATCTTGTAACACTTCTGACTTCTTGATCATTTCAGTATGAAAGGATCAATCTAAATCTGATTAAAATAAGATTTGTGAGTATCTCCAGTGCTTTTTAATTCAACATACTGTTCAACAGAATTATTTAAGCAACCTGAATCAAATAAATAAATAAATAAATAAATAAATAAATAAACTCAGCTATTATGGCTAACAGGTAAACAGAAATGATGGAAATAAATTGAGGCTTTGAGAATCATTTTCAATTTCTAAAGCATTTTTTACAAGATATGGTTGCAGAACCTTGCTTCTTTGCATGAACTGCCAGTTCCAAGAAAGAGTGAAAGAGTTAAATTAAAAGAAGCACCAAAAGTAACAAACAAGAGAGACTTTTTTTTTTTTTCCAAAATGTACCTTGCTTGTTAAGAAATAAAGATTGACATTCTTTCTACAAATGCTAAATAAGACATGGTAGATACACTTCCACCCTATGATTTCCTTGAGTAAATTATGCCAGCTGCAAGGGAAAGGAGTGGAGGCTGCTTTCACGAATAACCATTCGCTGTGTATCTCCTGCTAAGTGAACATGCTTAGCCTTGATGTCAACTACAGCGCTGGAAATGCCGCAGCAGTTACAGAGGAGTGCTGAGAGGTAGCTCTTGCTAGGTGGATTGCACTGAAGCCCTGCATCCTGCCAACACCTTATCCTTGCTGTTAGCTAGTTACATAACACATCACTTTCCAGGGCTGCTTTCACTAAATACACAGTTTTGCTGCTATTGCATTTGCTGCTCCTTACGACATCCAATAATATTAAAGCTGACACTGAGTTCTGTTTCTAGCTTGATCAATACACTAGACCCATATAGACATAAATATATATATATACTTATATATATATATTTATATGTAAATATATCTTGGAATTATCCCTCAAATTCCTAACTAGCTGTAGAAAAGTCTACTTAATAAGATGAAGAAAAAGTCACTATGTTTTTTTTCATACCCGAAAAAAAGTTATAATTAGGAGAGAAAACTTTGTTCTCACATTTTTAAGCTCTACACTCCTTTGCCCAGATCAATGAAGTATTAGAATTTATATCAAATCCACAAAGAGGCTTTGCATTATTTGACAATGTTCAGGAGCTTAATAAATCTACTTATACAGATTGCCTTGAGGCAACACTACTTAATTAATTAGCTTAATTAATAATGTTATATACAGACTTTTAAGCAAAACACACATTTTCCTTAATTTCTTAGCACAGATAAGGTTGTCTATTTGCAAGAAATCCTACTGAAATTCAGAAAAAAAAGAATTATTGCTGATAACACCTTATTTTGCCAATGTGACCTGCTCTAGAATTACAAAAGACAGCCTAGTTTCTGCATTTAGCCTGGCCAAGCATAGAAGAAACATGTTACTTCTTTAGCTTTCATTAGAATTTCAGTGAAATTTAATATTCAGACAGGTTTAAAGATTAATATCACATGCTATTTAATAATCTTAAGACATTTAAAAGAGATAAGACAGAATTATTTTTTTTCTTTTATTAATGGGTTGTAAATATCCTTAGAAACAATAAAATTAAGGAAAGCATAAAAACACCTAAACAGAATACACTTTTTTTTTTTAATTACTTGATCTCGAAGATACATGTATATATATACATATATTTATCTTTTGTTACACAGGATTTCTAAGGCTATTACTTGCATTTTAATATAAATGTTATTATAAATTGCATTAGATTTCCCCTACGAGTTTAATTTATGAAGCCATATTGTGGTTGATGGTGGCAGCTGAACTTCTCAATGAAATTAATTAAAGGATAATCTCCATTGCTTTGTCACATACAAACCAATAAATGGTTGCTGAGATTAATAGCTTAAGCAAAGCTAAAGTGTTTTAGGAATTTCAAACCCCCTTTATTATGCACACTCTAGAAAGCAAGCAAGCAAGCAATCTTATATTTATGCACAAACTGGAACATCCTCCCAAAAATAAATAAATAAAAGGGAAAACATAATTTCCTTCCCTTGTGAATACTTGAAAGTGATGCTTTTTTCTTTGACAATTCTGTGGCATACACATGAATTTGGCTAGAATGAAAAAGGAACAGGATGAAACTAAAAATGTGTGCTGGCTCCTTTGATTCTGTGTCTAAAACAATGAGTGTTCAGGGACTCCTGGACACTGGAAAATGAGTATTAGAAGAACAAAATATTATTGATGAAAACACAAGTCATTTTTTGAATTTATTTGTGAAAGCTCAAGTTCTGATATTCAAACCAGCAGTTCCAAAACATAATGTGCTAAATGATAAGACTGACAAGGCATCAGGAGAATGTTTTCTCTGCAGCAGGTACTGTGGGATTCTTTAGGTGAAATTGGTTCTGCATCCTCACTGAATCTCTTAAAGCCAGCAGAAATGACATTTCAGTGACATATAGGCCATCTTCTGGCCTTTGTAAAAGCAATGGGGAAACAGGTGTGTACTATAGCAGATAGGAAGCTTGCTTTGAAATTTTGTCCAAGGGAAAATTTTTCAATCCCATTTTCAAAGGAGTTGCATAACCATTTCTTGGCATCAACCAACATAGTCTGTTTTATATTATGTGAATTGAAAGCTCTTTTAAAATATTAAATAGTAATATTTTGTCTCATCCCCTTTATACCAAATACTCTTCTAAGCTTTGATTTCTTATTAATGTAAGTCTAATAACCACTTTCTACAAGGGTTCTTTTTTTTTAAAAAAAAAAAAAAAAAGTCTACCTTGAATTATCTTCTTCTACCCACCTCCTCCCTCCCCACCCAAAAAAAATCAAATTCTTCAATTTCTATTTAAAATGAGGGGTTCATTTTATTTATCTTGCTATGCACTGCTGATGAATTTTAAAGTTAATGAGGTAGCTTAAATTTGCCCAGCCAGTTGTGTATCTTTAACGATGATAATGGCTCAGCTTTCCAAATAAAAATCTATGAATTTTCATCAGAAGACTAAGACTTATTTCAGGATAACAAATGTATTTAACAGGAAGAAGGGGAAAAAAAAAAAAAGTGAAGTCTATGCATCACTGCCTGGTTGCTAGCATCTGCTCTAGTTTCATGTCTGCCTGCGAAACCTGCCTCAGGAGCTCCTCTCTCTCTCAATCCATCTGTGTGAGAATGAAAGAGAAAGAAACAGAGAAATCTCACAGGATGCTGTGGCCACTTTATCTTTGCTTTTGAGCTTAACCCTTTGTAGAGAAGTAGGAAACACAAGGTCTGGTGGATGAAGAAGCAGAATTAATATTATGGTCCAAGGATACATTTTAATCTATGTGGTCTACTAATGAGCCAAAAGATCATGGGTTGCATTTTCCTAAATATTGCTTTCTCTGAATTAAACTCAGGAGTAAATATACTTCACCTTGTTTCTCTTTCTCCCTTAATTACATGTGTGGTATTTTACTGCATTACTATAGACTATTCCTGGTAGTATTCCTAGTTCCTAGACTATTTCATTTTCAGCAGAAATGTACCAAAAGAAAAAAAAGCACCAAACTGTTCAATAGCTATCAAAAATGTTGAAGTTCTGGTGGTTGCTTTGTTATCCGGGTCCTAAAGTAACCAGAACTGTAGAAAAAAAATCTTTTTGAATAAATCTCTATTCTCTCTTTCATTTGTGAAAATATAAAAAATATTTTATTTAAAAGAATGAAATTTTCCCTTAAACTGAGTTTTAGAAATCCTATACTACCTATACTAAAATAAATATTTTTAAAGAGAATATTCTGAATTTGGAGGCTGAGCCTCTTCAAACAATCACAGTTCAATCTGGTGACATGCTAAGAAATGTCCATCTCTTTCATCAGTCTTTCTCCTTTTTTATTCAAATGAGGCCTTTCGTCCCCTGAAGACAATAGTTGATTGTTAATTCTCACATCAATTTCAACATATGCAGTGACTGGTATGCAACCAACACTGATCTGAATTCCATCTCTAATAATAACTTATTATTTTGCAAAGCATTTTGAGAGAGCTGAGCTAAAGTATACTAGGTATTATATAGTATTGTATTTATGCTATAAATGATATATATAATATTTGTTATCCTTCATATTTAATCATTATTATTTCAATCCAAACTCTAAGAATTTCCTGCCACTGATAAAAACACTACTTCTGTTTGATCTGAAGATTATGCACCCTTGACACAAGTACAACCTTGTATCTTTTTATACATATGCATTTTTAGTGTAGTTAATATGCGATGGAGCACAGATAATTTCTAGTCATTAGTAGAGGTTTTCTTGAGCAGAAGCTTTCTACTCATTAGGCAAATATAATAGAGCTTAGTTTCAGCATTGCTTTTGGTAATCCCAGTGCAGAACCCCATGTTGTGTGCCGTTCCAGAGCTAAACCCGTTTCATTCCAGTTCTGAAATTTGCTGAAAAAGATTCTTTACCTAAACTTACCCAAATTTCAAGCTTGAAAAGGTTCCTGAAAAGCTTAAGAGTGAAACATTATAGCAAAGAAAGGCTACAAAAAGAGATCTGAATATCTCAAAATAACATTCGAGGAACTGGCTCCCTTTTCAGTTTAAATTTAAGTCAGTCTTCTTGTGAGCATGGCAGGCAGATGGCCATGCAAAGTGGCTGCACAAGGCTAACATTCCAATCAAGGTAGCGAAGAGCGAAAAATGAATCTCATCCAAAAGAGAGACATTCAGGATGGGTCAGAAGCCAGACCTGCTTTCCTTCTTCAATTCCTCTCCTCTGGACCAGCAAATTATAGCTCTGCAGAAGCAGTAATCTCTCCGCCTGCAGTTGGAGAGCAGACTTCTGCACATTCCTTGCTAAACACACCACTTCCACTGGCTTCTGCACGCCTGTGTACTTTAAATCAAAATCATAGTGATCATTCTGGAAATGTTGATGTAACATTTTCTTAACTTTTTGGGCTTCTATTTTCTGACCTATTACTCTTCTGCTTCTCATATTTATAGCTTGGCATCTATGCAATATATTGCGCACTGTCTTTCACAGAATCACAGAATGGTTAAGGCTGGAAAAGACCTCCAGAGATCATCTAGTCCAAACTCCCTGCTCAAGCAGAGATATCTAGAGCCCGTGGCACAGGGGGGCATCCAGGCGGGTTTGGAAGATCTCCAGAGAAGGAGACTCCACAACCTCCCTGCAGCCTGTGCAAGGGCTCTGTCACCCTCACAGGAAAGAAGTTCTTCCTCATATGGAGGTGGAACTTCCCGTGTTTCAGCTTACACCCGTTACCCCTCGGCCTGTCATTGGCCACCACGGAGAAGAGCCTGGCCCCATCCTCCCTACATTCACCCCTCAGGTACTTGAACACGTTGATCAAATCTCCTCTCAGCCTTCTTTTCTCCAGACTAAACAGGCCCAGCTTGCTTAGTCTTTCCTCGTATAGTAGATGTTCCAGTCCCTTAATCATCTTCATTGCCCTACACTGGACCCTCTCTAGAAGCTCAATGTCCTTCTTGTACTCCGGAGCCCAGAACTGCACCCAATACTCCAAGTGCAGTCGCACCAGAGCTGAGCAGAGAGGCAGGACCCTCTCCCTCAACCTGCTGGCAATGCTCCTCCTGATGCAGGCCAGGATCTCATTGGCCTTCTTGGCCACGAGGGCACATCATTGCTGACTCATGGTTAACTTGTTGTCAACCAGGACTCCCCAATCCCTCTCCGCGGAGCTGCTTTCCAGCAGGTAGGTAGCAGCATATTTCCTTTAGGAAACGTGATTGTTGGTTCCACCTCTGAGCCCTGATTTTTTATCAGGTGAATCTCAAATGCTAAAACAACAGCTACTTTTTATCAAAAAGTGTAGTTCCTAGGAGATTCAGACAGCTTCTCAATAGACCTTCAACAGTGCTGTTCATTTAAAAAGACAAAAAAAAGTAGGAAAAATATATATTTTTCAATATTTTTGTGCATTATTTATATTTGGTGCTCTCTTTTCATAATAGTTACACAAATATGTAGGGCAAATTTCTTGATACTGATAAGCACTGAAAATCCCTGTAGCTCCAGATGCAGATATTTCATGCAGAATTCCCTTTAGTGGTGAATAAGAAAATAATAAAAAATGGTTTACACATTTATGGGACCTTTTATCCAAGAGTCTCCAAGGGGCTACAGAGATATGTTATAGTAACATTTTCATCTTGGATCTAAGGAAATCAAAGGCTAGCGAGATTAAAGCCCAAAGCTTTAAAGATGCATTTGGAATTAATTGGAGCCTTGAAAACCTTTCAGGATCTGCATCTAAGTGACTTGTCCAAGGACACACCCTGTGAGCAATTGGAAAATAAAAAACAAGTGTCATGAATTCCTTTTTCATTATTTTAAGGCCGCAAAAGAGGAATTACACATATAGAATAAACATACGTAAAGAACTTCATGCAATTCATAGAAGACAGATTCCGCTATCAATTAAAGTCTGAGGACACTCATAGGGTATCCCAAATATGCTTATTCATGGTAGAAAGCATAAATGATCAGTGCATGTGAAGGGCCTCTAAACCTGTAGAAATCACTGTCACCACATAGCACACATGTGTGGATGTGTTTGTACGTACATGCCTGCAGTCCCAAAGGATTATTTGCATGGTGGAGGCGGGTCTGGTTATGACAATTTTCACCACTTCAGCTTAAAAGAACAACTTTCCTATCAAGGTGGCAAAAAATGTTTTGCTTGTTTTTTCTTCTCCTTCAAAAGGGAATCAGAGACCCCAAAGAACTTTTCTGAAGTTCGATGATGGGAATACATCCCTCAAGAGACCTACACCCAGAATCAGTTTCCAGTTGATGAGATTCTTCATTTATGCTCCATGCAGGCTCACAGAATCACAGAAACATTATAGCAAAGAAAGAAAATCATATTAGCAAATAAGAGGAGGGAAAAACAAATCAGCACCCAGTTTTGTGTGATCATAATTTCTTTCAAAAATCTTACATATAGTTTGCCAACTTTATAATTCCTAATTTTCTGGCATAGTTTCTGTCAATAAGATGAACTAAAGTGATGATCCTGCTTCTACTGAAGCTGCCATTGACTCTGATGGTACATGATTGGACTTCAAAGATATTTACACCACTTACTAAACATTCTGATATTAAAAAGCTCTGCTTACAAGCTGAACTAAAAGTATACTCAGAATCTATAGCATCTACAATCCTCTTTGTAAATTATATTGTAATTATTTTAGATATATAATTAATATTTGTCACACTTCAGAATTTTACCCTATAGGATTAAGTTAAAATCTATCTTTTCATTTTTAATTATCTTTGTTTATTTTCAGATTTTTTTTCAGAAATGTTAAAAAAAAAAAAAAACCTCTTAGCTTGGGATTTTAAAGAAAATATTTACTTAAACACTAAAGCATGCTTTGAAAACTACAGGTATGAAGAAAACTGGAACAAAAAAGAATCCTCCTGGGTGAGATTATTCACAAGGCAACACTAAATGAATCATAGTTTTGAAAGAGGAAGAACCCTAGAGCAGGTGAGATTTACATACTAATTAGAGACAAAGTTTATTCAGGCTCACAGACCAATCTATCTTCAATCATGAAACAGCATCTGTTTTAAAAGATTCTAGCTTGACTGCTGGAATTACAAAACTAAATTATTTCTCTGCTTCCATTATATATTATTGCTTTGGGGGCTTACTCTACATGGAATATACTTTTTTTTTCCACATTTAAGCTAGTCCCTGTTTAGAAGTAATTTTTACTGAAAACACAATTTCACTATTTTGTGTCAAGGATAAAAATTTTATTTATTTATTTATTTTAAAAAGAGATGTGCCTATGGGGCACATTAGTTTAATTGTTTAAAATATAGCAAAATAGTATAAAAAACTATAGCAAAATAGTTAAAATCAAAGTCAAGGTAGCATGAAACAATGACTGTCCAAAACAAGTAAGTGCGAAAATACAAAGGACTGGAGGGTACCTCATAGCTGAAAAAAAACCGTTAATTAATAATCCTCACTTATAACTTAACTGTGTCTCTATTACCACAGCCTGCAAAGCTATCTACCTTGTCCTATAAGATATCCCTGTCCTTCTCCATATTATTGATTCCTTCCTATTTATCCAACATAAGCAAAATTTCATTAGCCTTTTCCCTATATTTTCCAATATCGTTAGTGATATTATCATACAAAAAAAAAGCTCCACTTACAAATTCCTTATAGTATAGCACATCCCAATTTAATACTGCTAAAAGAATAAAAATTCTTTATTTTCTTTATGACTCTTTTACTAAGACCCCTGTTTTCCATTCTTATTATTTCCAGTGCACCTCTGTATTCAATGTGCATATTATCTTCAATATTAATTATAAGATTTAAAAATATTCATTATTTGGGGAACGTGCATCTTTGGATATCTAATTTATTTGATTGCATTTGAAACATTTACATGAAAATATAGTACTAAATATTTGAACCTGAACGTTCAAAAAACTGAAGCACCAATTTGTGAAGTCAGTTCAAAACTGGTACTGGGTCTCATAAGGAGGAAATCGTCAGAAAATTCAAAAGAAGGAAATTAATCATTCAAAGGTATCAATCAATTTAATTAATCATTTTACTTCATATTCAAATAAACTATGTTATGCAGGGATGTTTTACGATTAACCATGGACTCCCTTCCAAGACCAGAGGTTAGTCACTTCCTAAGACATTTTGGCTATTCTTTCTATGTCAGAAAACCCTTATACTCAAAAAACAAGCTTTCATCAGTCACAAACATATATACAAGATCCACCTATAATAATTGTTTGATTAGTAATAGTTTCATCCTCCATTTTTAAACAAATATCATGCCTAGGGCTATAGCATTTCTGCTTTATCTAGATGGGTCTTCTGTTTCTACCTAGAACTTACTTCCAGATGACATTTTAAGACTATGGTCCTCATACACAACTTCCATATGCTAATTCTTTTGCTCCTGGACATAGCAAACGTTCTCTCAACTACTGATGAGAATGAAAACCTCCTTCTGTCTCTATAAAAGCTGAGTCTAAATCCAAGTTCTGCAATCTCATATGCTGTGAAGGTATTTGCTGCTTTTACCAGATAACCTGAACCAGAAGAAAAACACTAATAACAGGTTAAGTGGTTCTATTCAATCTGTCCCCTAACTTGCCTTAATACAGATGGCTCTATGGGCAAAAGTCCACTGTGCAGTCTGTCCTGTAGTCTTGAAGAACAATTTCATTAAATATAGGTTATTTCTGTCTTCGGTCTATTTAAAGTTAAAAAGAGTTTTGCTTGACTAAGACTTAAGAATCAAGCCCTCCTCATCTAATGAAATGTAAGGTTATATTACTGCACAAGGTGCAAGATCATGTGAAGAATATTATGCTTCGGAAAATACAGATCTGAGCAATACAATATATGCTTTTAGAGCTTTAAGCAGCATGGCAGTTAACTTAATACAGTGTGAAAATTCTTCCCACCCTGCAATGGCACATGTTTTGGACAGCTGTAGCAGTACATCTTGAAGGAGAATGTCATTTCCAAAACTTTTGCTTGCGGGACTCTTCTGGAAACCTTGTTATCTTCAGTTTTGCATAAGCAACGAGAGTTCGGACAACGAATCTGTTGGTGTACAGACTGATCCCAGTACAAAACTGGCTAGAATATAAGCAGCTTCAGGCAAAAGGATCACTGCAATGCAGCCTACACAAAACCAGTGGCTCACAGATGTTAACTATCACCTTGGAATGAGTTTTTTTTTTTTTCCCCCACCTTAAAACTTGTCTCTGTATAACTTAGTCTGTAACAGCAAATAAACATTCATCTACATTTAACAGACAGGGTTCAGAGTACTGTGGTTGCTTTGCATCGTACTAAGCAGAAAGCAAAGGACTTTATAGCCATGCAGACATCCTGCAGGGATGATGAGCTAGTGGAGTGGGTCCCATACCATGTCCCTCTCCTTGCAACTAGCACAGAGAATGGCCAGGGGAAATAGGGCAGGATTCTGCCTTCCCAGCAGGCTCCCAGTGTGGCAACAACTCCTCAGTTATTGGCAACTAATGTGCAGCCATCAAGCACAGAGTACAAGCCTAAGGAGTATGAAAATAACCATATGTCCTTTTATTTTTCAAGATGTACGTACTCTTCTTTTTTTTTTTTTTTTTTAATAACACCGCAATAGTGTTGAAAGGTATAACTGCATTGCATACTGTCATGATCACTGAATTTCAGGACAGTATTCAATTATTTTAATCATAAACTAATTTTTTTCTTGTTGAGAAATGCTGATATTCTTGATGATCATCACTACTGGGTAAAATTTAATTAATGCTGTCTTGGTTTCCTGCGTGAAATATTTGTCGGTATTGTCATTGTCACGAAGGGAAACAATTAACAGTGATAATAACATTCTGTACTCTCAATCCTTTAAAATTAGCATAATCCTAAAAGGATAGTGGAGCAAAAGAAACAGACACAAAATAAGAAAAATACATAACAGACTTAAAAATGCATATGAATATGTCATACTATTGAATGTTAACTGAGGCAGCCTATAATTTTTCACATACATGAAGATATGCTGTAATATTCACTATTTTATTTTAATTAGAAATCATAAGAAAGTGAATTAAGAGAGAATGCAAAAAAGTCACCTAGCCCATCCCCTGGCATTTTATGTCTGACCTGTGAACTGGTCAATATAATCAACCAGTTTAACAAGTTAAATGAAAGGATCCAGATGGACACAGACTCCTTATATTACTACCAGAAATTCACATGAAAAGTGTGATGAATTTTGGGCAAAATATCATAGGACAACCTTATATTCTTAGTATGCAAAACCATGGTAATAATTACTAGTATATGAACTGTAGCTGATCATGATTCATAACATTCATACAAATGTATGCTCCATAAATCATCTTGCTTTATGTTTTACTCAATAATAAAACCTGCTGTATGACCTAATTAACATATTCTAAAGAATAGTAGGTCTGCATATTAAATACCTAATTCATAATAAATGAGGAGTCACAGATAGAAAGCAAATTGAAGAAGTTTTAACTATTAACCAAATAAGATCCTATTACAATTCAAGAGAAAACACTAGCCATGTTACTTACATAAAGATGAGAAGTTCTGCTAGAACAGAAAAAAAAAAAAAAACAAATACAAAATGAAATCTGCACTTTTTAACTAGAAAAATTTTCCATTAGGCTTAATGGACATTTTTCACAAGGATCAGGGTGATTGATATTAAATGAAGAGAATTACCTTGATGAAATATGAAGTAATGAATTTCAAATGCATGATGTCAGGAATTGAGAAAGAAGAGTATTCACAATAATACTAACATGATCATTCTTATAATGTAAAATATTTTAATTTCCATTTGAGAGTTATTTCCTGATTTTTTTCAGATAATTAGCACTGTCAGCTGCAGATAAAGTCAAAGGCAACTGACTACTTAGCATTTTCAAAACTCTGACTCTTTAGGTATAGCAGAAAATGTGCTCCAAGTAATTCCATGCCCACCACCAGAAGCTTAGCATTTCCACCATGTAATAATACCACTAATACTATGGCAACAGTGTGCATGAATAAGCACAAGACACACAAGACACAAGCACAAGTTTAAGAAATGATTCCTAAATTGTTTCCTATTTTTATTAGCAACATTTCAATAGCAGAGTTGTAGTGATGTCCAATAGTAGCTCTGTAATTTCCTGTGATATACTTACAAAATATTTAGAGTATGATACCAAGTGGTTTATCCTAAATTATTAAAACTGAACAGTGTATATCAAATCAACACTGAAAGCATATTTCTGAAAGAGTATATTTGTTGTACTGTATTGTTTTCACCGAATCTTTAGTTCACAGAGGATAACCTAATTACTCATTCAAATTAGCAGTTGTAATCAGTGATGAAACTTTAGAAATTGATTTTATAGATCACACAAATGAAACACAAGAAAAATCAAACTCAATCCTGAGTCCATAAGTGCCAATTGTAATTTTGGGCAGTGCCAGACACAACAATGTATTCTAAGTATCTAATGAATTGCTATGCAAATAATCCACTTCTGTCATTATAGAAAACATAATGAATTTCAGTACTAATAAATAAATACATTAAAAAATACAATTACATTTAGTTTCTACAGTGGACCAGATCTAGCACAAGAGTAAATCAATAGACCTCTATAGAAACTAAACCACTTCTGACAATTTGCTCAGGATCTAGCCCTCTATGTCTCACAGAAATAATTTTTTTAAATGATTAAGTAAAGTACTGCACATATAAGACATTGATTTTTACCATTGATTTTGTGCTGGCATTTGAGCCAAGCCTTAAAAAGCTCGAGTGCTTTACGTATTTACAGCTGTCTGTTGGCAAGGAATAATTCATTCACTCCATAGGAAACATGCTTTTGAAGCTTATAAAAACAGAACTGTGGATGTCAAGATTTGCAAAAAACTTATTCAAAAAAAAAAGTTAGAAAATATAGTTTAGATCACTGAAACAAATGCAAAAATGTGTTTCTTGATTTTTTTAGCTTGTCAGACAAATAAGACAGATAAAGATTGTACTCTGCTCCCAAGAGAGCTGTTCCATAGGCAGAGAGCAAAGATTAATGAGTCATCATCTGACAAATAAATATTTCTAGGAAAAAAAAAACAAAGTGTATTGTTTAGCAGGTTAGGTTAAATATGCATGTAGGAAAATTTTGTTTGCCTGTCTCTCTATGTTTCCTAATCAGAAAATCCTTTCTTTCTTGACTAATCAGAGCCAATATCAAACACAAGTCCAGCACAAAAAGACTTGACCTTTGTTTCTTTCCAAAGCCTCTCTCTCAAGACTGTTCCACTGCAAGTACTGCAAGTAACAATAACTTATCAGCATTATTTTTTAAAGCTAATACCTATGTGTACGGGAACTATCAAAGAGATTATTACTTATTTAAACTAACCACATCCCCCAATTCTCAGCTGGTTAACATGCTATCCCAGAACAAAGTAAATTAAAAATGCATTTTTCCCCCTTTTTCAGAACACGACACCTGCTGCAGAAGTAAAGAGTATTGCTAGCTGTGAGTGCTTTGTCAAAATAAAGAAAAGAATGATCAGTAAAGAGAGTTATCCTTTCAGCCATATATTTTCTCTTTCTGATGCTTTCAGTGACCTTCGGTTGAGCATGACATCCAGAGCAGATTTCATGTTTACCAGTGTTGGTGGCTACCTTTTCAGTATATTTATATAAATTTGTGACAGGGATTGAAAAAATGTCTGGTAAAATATTTGCTTTTAAGCCTCACAGAGTGACAGAGAATGTATGAATCATGGTCTTAACTATTTTGCTCACATTAGTTGTGATGAGGAGGACATTCATTCTGATTGCAGGACTTGAAAAAACTGAGGCAGAGAACAGACAGTTCAAAAACATAAAGAAGATCAGGACAGTTAATAGATGTAGCCTGATTTGCAAACCTAGTCTGTCCACAGTGAAAACTGGTGACATTAGGAAATATGAATAAAGTTCTCTTTCAAATTTGTTGTTGATTGAAAACTCCAGCAAGGCCAATATTAATGGCACTTTAAAAAAAACTTTCACAAATAAACTCCCTCAAAACCACACATCTCTGCCAGACATTTCTTTTTTTGTGCATCAGCTAAGCAGTAATCACTGGTGTCATGAATGACAAGGACCTCTTTTGCACTGGGCATTTTATAGAACATTAGGAGAATAACAGGGCAAATTTACAACACATTTCTGTGGCCTATACATTTTATTAACCCATCCTTATGCTATTATTCATTGGCATGTTTATCCTTTGAACAAACAACAGTATTTGGCACATCTTTTGTTTTTGAACCAAGGTGAAGACCAAGCTTCCATCACAGTTTTAGCGTACTGATATTACCATCTTGGCAACATCCAGGGAAGACCAACCACAGCCACATTCTGCCAACAACCTTGCCTTTTTCTAACCAGAAGAGAGGTCAGGAAAAGCTGTCCTGGGTGTTAGTTAGGGGACCTGCCAGCACACAAGAATTGATGGCAGCTACGGCTTGTAACCGTATTTTATTCCCTACCACGATACATGCCAGGAGCACAAAAAACTATGGGCAGAATCTCCCACACTTTGGCAATTCTCGTGGAAAGGTCCTTTTGGGAGCCTTTAGCCACGTGCTAAAAAAGCTGCTGATCTGAGAAACTGCCACAACATGAAGCAAACTAGCAGATAAGTCTCTTTCCAATCTCCAAACTCTTGGGTCAGTACAGTTTCTTCAAGCCCCAGTAAGACAGGCTAATGGAGCTGAATAAAATTTTGTGCAAAAAAGTTTTGGCATTAGATATGCTGGTTCACATGTTCACAAGAAGTTCCAAAAATACTTTCCTAAAGTTACAGCAATTTTGTTCATCATTTGATTGTTTTCAGGGGCAGTGCTAAATCTTCTCAAGCATCCTTATTTATCAACTTTGAGAGAGTTGCCAGCAGTCCGGCATTTCCTAATGGAAGGACTTTTTTTTTTGGATTTGGTCTTACAAATGCGATTATGGTTAAGTAAGCTAGCCTATCAAGTAGAAAAATTAGCTAATGACACTGATACTAGTATACAGTTTCTCAATCATCAATTACAAGCCACATCAAAAATGACTCTTCAGAACCGGATGGCACTGGACTTGATGCTGTTATGCTAAAATGGACTTTGTGGCTACCTACACCTCTCCAGTACTGACTGCTGCATTTATATCCCTAATGTTACACAGGACCTCGATATCCAATTAGAGAAGATACGACAGGTGGCGAAAGACACTCATGAACTCCAGGAATCAATGAACACTACCTGGCTGGCGAAGGTGTTTGGTTGGTTTAGGTTTGGTGTCACTGGTTGGATCCAAAGTTTAATAGAATATGTGGTGATGTTCTCTGTGATGATAATTATTCTAAGTATAGCAATATCTTGTGTAAAATCTACTATAATGAAAGCTATTAACGTAAAGATGATTCAGTTCACCGCTTATACCCCTTTACAGGTGGATGACCCAATTGATGTCCCAAGTACTAAGACTCTAATTTGAGACTAAATTTCAATATACAATGGTAACTGGAGTCACGGGGTGGATACAAAGTTTGTTATAATCATTACTTACTATTGTAACTGCAATATTTTCTGTATATATATATATTCTTGTAGAACTAGACCCCCTGCCTTTCCTGTAACTTCCCCCGTCTAATGTACCAATGCGCAATCACTCGCTTAACTGCATCATCTTTAGGGCATGTAATATTAACACCTAAACAACTTCATGTGAAGCTTGAGTGACTATAGTCACGGGGTGGATAGTGTGGAAGAA
>NW_010576767.1:624231-634474 GCF_000705375.1 Tinamus guttatus
CTATGAGCAAGAATTTTACAGTTAGAGTCTCTGGATTACCCTGAGCAGTTTGAAGACCTAGGTTTTTTCAAAAAGCAAAATTTGGTTATTCTGGAACTGTTATTGAGAAATTCAATTTTCCCTTGTATGTTCTGAAAAGCTATGGTCATTAGACCTTTATATTCCTGTGACAAGCACTGTGTTCCTAACAACGATCTAAGATGCATGAGGAATCAATAAAGGGAAACGTTATGGCGCATAAATAGAAAAGGAAGAAATGAAAACTTCTTCAAACCAGCTTAGGATATTGTCCTTGTAAAACTGTTTCATGTGAACGTGCTCAGACATTGAATTTTTGAGGGACAGAGCAAAAACCTAAGACGGAAACATACTGAAGGGGTGGTGAAGTTTATAACAGTTACTGTAGCTAACAGCCTATGGTCCCTCGAGCATATTATTGCACTTTTTGAAATAGTTGTTTCAAAATTTTACATGGAAATCTCCAACATTCCCACTAAATTAACAATTAACTCTTACTACTCTGAGTTTTGTGACTATCAATGTTATATTAAACAATTCATTTTTAATATGGAGATTTTATTTAGACCTATACGGTATTGTAACAGTCGAAAAGACATGACCTTCTAATGCAGTTTAGACATTTGCCTAGATGTTCACTGAATGGCATTTTTAGGAATAGGGCAAACCCTGAGACAGGAACATATACATAAAGTATATTTACATAAAGTGTTTCAGCACCATTCAGGAAAATATCAAAATATCATAATATGTATCAAAGGAGGATGCTGTCATAATTTACTAGGTAGTGGCATAAACAGACCAGCATTGTTCTATCATGCTAACCGCAAAATTCTGGGTACTGATCTAAGTCACTGACACTAAGCCTTATAAAATTCCAAACCTCTTATGAGCGAGCAAAAATAACATACATCTGGCTATTCAAAACTACAGATTTTACTGGAATCTTTTATTATAGTATGAGGGTATTAATTGCGTTCCCCTAATAGATTTAACCTATGCTGTTAAGATCCTTCTAGTTCACGATATAATATTTTTTACTGTTTTATGTTTCAGGGTCTTTTGAAGAGCTATATAGAACTTTCAGATTCAGGCATTCTGCTGTCGAACTGATGTTTTAGCATTGTGACTACATACTTGGACATCCAAGATGTAAAATATTCCATTTCTATCCACACATAATTACATTTTCAAACATTTTCTAAGGTCTGTGAAATAAGGCCCATGACCATACCCAACAGGTGAAGTCCTGCAATCGTAGGGTAGAAGTCTGAGCAGAACTTTTTGGAGATTTGGAGATTTGGAGGTTACACTAGGATGAGGTTATAAATTAGGAGCAAAAAAAATGTGTGACGGTGTACAGAAAAGATGTGAGCTTTTGGCGCTACAAAAATTTACAAGGATTTTGTTAGAATCTGTAACTAGTTCAAATTCCTTAAGAAGACATTTGCATTTCTGTAAAAATTTAATACAAAATTTAGAAAGAA
This sequence comes from Tinamus guttatus, assembly GCF_000705375.1. Next base: position 625,737 of record NW_010576767.1, read on the forward strand.
ATTTTTTTAAAAAAGAAAAAACTAAAGCATTGACGATTCTAATGGCCAGGAAAAAAAAAACATATAATTAAAATTTAATTCAGAAATTAATTTTTCAACAGAAGAAAATCTATGCAAAACCTGGATATCTAGTTTAAATGTCACATCTAGGCTATCTCTTTCTTCAGTGGAGATATGCGTTTTGAAAGGAAGGCTGTTTATCTATGCTATCTATAGGTGCTTCTCTTGGGATGTAATCCATAATTCTGTGGAGGTGTCTATATATCTCCATTGACTACAAAGCCTTGAGCAACCACGTTAGACTTCAGTGACTAACTTTTAGATGGCTAAAATGATGACTAGCTTAGCTCAGAAGCCTATTTTTTAAACAACAAGGTTAAGTGAGATGAATGTAGCCTTTTCTGTGAATCACTTTATCAAAAAAATCTACAGAAAAATGTTTTGACAGGAGTATTTTTGACTATCAGATCACTGATTTTAACAAGATTAGAATTTAATTCAATACCTTTTAGTTTTTACATCACCCACCAGAAGGACACATCCTGATAAATGATAACACAGTATGCTTCCCTTATGAGATAATATACAACAAAAATAATAGTACTATGCTGATGAATTATTCTCCTAAAGCAGAAGTGACATAACATCAAAATTTAAATCTAGCTTCTGTTTTCATTGTGTATAACGTATATTGTCCAAGACTCACACGTGCACAACCAGATGCTAATCTCTTCCTAGGCAATATTGCACTTGTCCCATTTTCAGAACTCTCATTTCACTGCAAGCTTTATATGCAAGAAGGGAGAACTCCATCCTCCTTCTACAATTTTAGAAATATTGATGTGAATTTATTCAGTGCAGTGCAAATTAGAAAACTGACCTACTTTGTAGCACCTTAACTGTTGGATTTTATCCTATAAAATCACCGTAAATACCAAATGGGAAAAGAGTACATAAAACTGATGTTTCGAGTACTTACTATACATTATAATGAAGCCTTTTTGCAGCTACCCAAACTAATGGAAAATTTAATTTTAATTATTACTATATAGTAACCATACAGTATTTCACAGATGCCAGATGTCAATTGGCATACATCATTTTTTTGATGTTACATTACTTCTAGCTTAAATTTTTTGGATGATGGATCTTCCAGGAAAATATTACAACTAGGCAGAACTTCCTCCTTTTCCTATTATAAAAAAAGAACCCCATATTACAGATCAAGCTTTGAAGCCTAATGCTGCAACTACTACATACATAGGGCTTCACAGTGAGTTTCTGTAACTGCCTCTGCAAACAGCAAGAGGTTGTTAAAATTCAGAAACACTTGAAAGCAGGCCCCATATGCAAAGGTGCACAAAACTATCTTTGTTACATACATTATATTTTTTTCCATTTAATTTGTCCATATTTTTATATGGAAGAGGCTGCCTGGAATATAGATATTACATTTTAGTATATCTAAGCATAAAAGAGCACCACTATACCATAATCAAAATTAATACTGTTTAAAAATAAGGCCAAGCATAATCAGCATTGAACTGTATGTAGAAAAATAATTATTTGAATCTAAAATTGTAAATTAACTTTGTCAGCCTGAAAACACCACATGCAAGGTATAAAGATGCAATGTATCCAAATGCAATGTGTCCTAAAGCAATCACTATTTGAAGAAGTTGTGTCTTATTTGACATAGATGCTGTTTAACCTCTACACACAGCTCCTAGCAAAAAATGAACACATAGTTTTGCAGAAAATACTGTCAGCATGCTCATGACGCTCTACCCTTCAGACCAAATTTAGCTTTGCTTCAATCAGGTAAAGAAGCCCATTAAAATTTGATGTGGGCCAATTACCCCCATTTTGTTAACCCTGCAAAACACAGAACAACAATCTGATTATGGATGAGGATCTTGACAAAAGCAAACAACACGGCTGAACAGGCCAAAAATAAAACATCTTATTGGCATGGGGAACATGCAGAAGACTGAGATTTAACTTTCACCAAGTAATTCAATAATTAGAAAGGTTTGATTGGATCCTTGATGATTTCTTGACCTTTAAATAATAATAGTAATTAAGAGATAATAATGTCCTGCACTGCTTTTAATAGCCTATGCCCAAGCGGCTGTGACCAGGTCTCTTAGAGGACCTCAGTTCTGTCCACACAAGAGCATTTGCCACATGAAGCTCCAGCTCTTTGCAAGACTTCCTGTGGTTAGTGACTTAGAGCCTGCATGTCAGTTCAGGCATTAACAACCAGCATCAAGAGAAGTCCATTGGGAATGGCCACTTATGCAAACCATGTTTAACCACAGCTTTCTGTATTTGGGGAGAATCACCAGTGTGCAGTGAGGATAATAAATAAATAAATAAATAAAATGAGTGTGATTTATGCATCACCATGCTCATACTTCCTACCTGTCATCATTCATTCTTAGAACATCCACCTCTGCTTCCTCAAAACTCTCAGAGGCAAAATTACCAGCCAAGTCAGAGTAGAAATTATTATGCATACTACAGTAACCATGGAAGAACTATATCACAGCAAAAATCTCTGTTTATGAAACTGAAATGCAACAGCAGAATAATTATTCTGTGATCCTGGAATTATCAAAGGCCAGGATATTATGCAGGAACATTTGGAAGACAGAGGAGTACTGGGGAGGGACTTTAACTCTGTAGCTCCTTTTCTTTCAATGACAGTAGCTAGTATCAGCATGCATAGATTTACTTTATAATCAACAATAAAAAAAATGTTGTTTAACTAAGCACTGAGGGATTAATGTAATATTTTTGTTGCTTTTTTTCTGGTACTAAAAATATCTGTAAAATAACATCACTTTCATTCTGTCTTTCATTCTATTTATCAACTTCAGAATCATGATAAAAAACATGATCATGATTTTTATCATGATAAAAAACAAGATAATTGTATTAATGCTAAGCAACTTGAGTTTTACTTAATAGTTTGCAGGTTTATTTGACTGCTTGTTTAAATTGTTGGCAGGTGATTCATTGAGACAAAAAAAAAAAAAAAAGAAATCACAGCTCGTGTAAAGTTTCCCAGAAAATGGATCCAAAACCACTACCTAAGTCCTTCTGAATAATTAGGTATATTGAAGAAATTAGAGCGTCACTTTGCAATAGGATAGAGATGAGAAGGGGAAAAAAAAAAAAAGGATACAAATTGTTGTAAAGTGCGTATATCTGCAACAACAATCTTCAACCCATTTAACTCTACGAATCATTCAATGACCATAAAATAATACTAGTACCTTAATAAAAGGGAAGATGGTATATTGTAATGTTCCTACCATTTACAAATAGCATTTGGTTTCTTCTGCCAGTTAATATCGGTGCCTAAGGAAGCTACAAACTGGTTTAAAATCTATGTGTCTAGATGACTACATTGAGAGTGTCACAGATTACATAACTTTTCATCAGGAAATAGTCATCTTTAGTGTTCTTGCTCAGAAAGTCTGTGAGTACTTAAAACACAGGGGATTCAGCTACAGATTCTGACAGAGCATTGCATCATCTAACACCAAGGAAGTCAAAAGACATTCATCTGAGTGTAGACCTATCAGTACTCGCAATTCTGCAGTTTAAACAGCATTAAGTTCTTTATCATTTGAAACTTACAATGCAAAGCATGAATAAAATAGGAAAAAAAAATACACTGTAAAACAGAAATAAGCTGTTTTTAGAATAATGCTTTAGTAGACTAGGAAGCTAAAAAAAAAATGCAGACTGTAAGAAACTGTAATTAGGAAAAGATATTTTTAAGAGCATTGGAGCAAACTTTCCCATTTTTGCCTGACAGCAGACAGCCCCTGGCTTATGTGTACTGACACAACATTGACTCAAGCCCATCCAGGTGCCCTTGACAGGCAGGAAGGAAAAATACTAGGGCAGTAAGATTCCTGGAGTCTAGAAATTTGAGTGTTGTAGGGGAAATTTATGTAATTAGGAAAAGATATTTTTAAGAGCATTGGAGCAAACTTTCCCATTTTTGCCTGACAGCAGACAGCCCCTGGCTTATGTGTACTGACACAACATTGACTCAAGCCCATCCAGGTGCCCTTGACAGGCAGGAAGGAAAAATACTAGGGCAGTAAGATTCCTGGAGTCTAGAAATTTGAGTGTTGTAGGGGAAATTTAAACAGTTCTTTGCCAATTCACTCCAGACAGAAAAACTCAAACTGCACAGGCAGACAGAGGGATTGCTCAGTACAAGGGGAACCCTGTTTTTATCCAGAAAAGGCACGTCCATGTGCGACTCCATGTAGAAATACCTGGGCTAATCTGTGTGCTGGGAACAAGAGAGCCAGGCTTGCAGCTGGGAGGTGGATCGGATCAGCCAGGGCAGCACACGATGCGAGTGCAGCTATTTCATTTTTGCTATAGCACTGCCTTGTTTAGGGCTAGCTCCAAAATCACATTGGCCAGCACAGAATGAGAACATCTGCTCCACCTACCCTGGCAGACAAAAGTTGAAGGGGGATGTTCCTGCTCTCTGAAAATACACTGGGAAGAGGAGCAGGAACCTTTCTGCTTAAGAACAGCTATGCCACAAAAACAAGGGTATATAAACTGACTGAGGGAAAAAAAAAAAATCAGAGAGGAACAAGGTTTCCAACTATCTGAAAAGGGAGGCTTAGCAGCTTTCAAAGAAGTGCAATGGCACTGGTGCCCAAGGCGACTTTAAACTGGAACTTGTTGAACCTGAAGTGGGTTGGCTCTGTATCACAGCAGAACGGAGCTGAAGGCTCCCAAGGCCCTCTAGTCTCACCTCCTAAGCAGAACACCCTCTCCCCCTCCCCAACCCCCAAACAGAAAAGCTATTTCCTTCCACTGTACATTCAGAACATTCAGAACATAAGGTGCTTAAAAGAAGGTATTTCTGAGGCAGTGCTCTCAGCATTATACAGGTAGTAGCTTCTGTCTGCCTGTCACATTTTTGTTTGCAAGGGAATGCTGCTAGTAACAGTTCACCGGAAGAAAAGATAACCTGTATCCCAAAGCTTTAGGTATACACATTTTTATGAAGATAACCTAGATTCCTTAGTTCTCCTCAAAATCAAAACAGATGTACAAAATCTAAAAGATGTCATTTATGTCTGGACATTCAGAGATTATGGCAGTACAAGTACTTCTCAGACAAAGTATAAGAAATTTAATTATATCACTGCAAACAAACAAAAAGAAATAATCGCAATACAATAGATAATTTTATTCTTCCTTGCTTATTATTCAACCTGAAACTCACAAAAAGGGTAATTGTCTTTTACACTAGCTGCGCCTTTTCAAACATTCTTTCAACATTAGTCAGAGCATAGCTATGGAAACACCTAGCTGAAACTGATACACCAATCCAAATCCCCCTGCTCCCACATGGTGCAGGAGGTAGAGGTACCCTCTTCCAAAGTTAGCACCTGTATCCCTATTTTAAAGTCCTCGGGCTCTCTGATATATACAAAATCACACAACTTCAAATTTCTGTATATGAAAGGAGGGTTTGTATATTATATTATGGTGTGCTACTCAGGCGCTTTGTAGATTAAATCTGTATGCTGAAAACAGCACATTTTTAAAACTTTCTGTCTCTGATTTCAGGGCAAGATTAAGTAAGCAGAATTAGATGCTTACAGTCAGCAATTATTTATACAAAATTAAAAATTACTCATAGAATACACCTGCAATATTGAAAAAAAAAAAGGAACATAATTCTGGAAATTGCTGGCCTAGTTCTTTTATTTCAATGCTTTAGCAATATCAGAAATGTTTTACTTAGGAAAGCAGGAGGGAGGGAAGTGAAAAGAGGGGAGGAGAATAAAGTTACAGTCTCTGTTGTATTTTAATGTCTTTCAAATTAAATCATGAAAAAATAAACAGGCTGAGTATTCCTAAAACATGGATTATTGACTCAACAGATTGTAACTACTTCAAAGAAGTCATCATAATATATCACAGAAATATCTATACAGTGTTTTTATACATATGGATGGTTGACTAATATACTGTCAAAAGTATTCTATCATGACAGAGCAGAAGCCATGCATAAGAGCAATATGTATGTGCTAAATATTTTTATTACATTTTTTGGGAAAAAAATCACTATGACTACATCACAGCTATGTTTCTACATAGTCAAATGAATGAAATTATTTTTAAATGTGCCTATGTTAAAGGAAGCTATTAAATTACAAGATTGTAAAGTGTGTTTCTTTGTAAAGTGTAATTCTAGTTCTATGAATTAGAAATTAGCCACATATTTTTGCTTATATCACAGTAAGCAAGGAAAAGTATTCCCTGGAACATACTTTCTTCTCCACATCTGAATACACAGCATATCTTTATGATCAGTTATAAATCCCTGAAGTCTGTTTATACAAAATACATTAAGCAATCCTGTCACAATAAAGTAAACTACAGAGCACACTGCAGATCCAAACATTCAGCACATCAACTTTAGCATAACATTGCATCATATCTCCTTCCGGAAAACAAACCAACCTGTCATTTGAAAATAAATAAATAAATAAATCTTTCCAGTTGATATTTTAGAGAACCAATATCCTGTCTCTACACCAGGGACAGCCTCTGTTAAGCATTTAAGTACTAACAATGAAAAGTAACAGTTTCTCCTCCAATTCTGAACTCGCAGTGACCGTCATGGAAAGTAGCAATTCCCCATTCCCTGTCAGGCAGCAGCATTAATAATCATCAAAACAAAACGAAACACCTTCAAGCAAATCTCTGCTTCTGATTAATCTCCATCCCAATTCATTAAATCTATAAGAGGCAACCTGCTGCCTCCTTCACGCCTTTTTAATATGAGGGGTAGAAGTTGGATGCGAGGGTTTTGCTCCCCTTAAGGCTATGGAGTGTGCCTCCTGTGGCAAGGAGCCAGCTATCCGGGAGCCTCCTTCGCTGCTTCACTCACAGCTATTTTCTAAGGGATAATTTTTAAACAGACGCACACAGGCACACAAGCCACCACGAAACAGAGCCAGGGTTTTGTTTTTGTCTAAGGTCCTGCAAGTATTTCTGCTCCTAACTAGGATATCGAGGTTTCATCCAGTCTGGGGCTGGGGGTTGTTTTTCTGTATGGGAAGTCAGATAAAGGGGGGTGTCTGTATTCCTGCCCCCCCGCCTTACACACACACACACACACACACACACACACACACACACACTCACTCACTCACTCACTCGCTGCCTTCCCTTCTCTCCAGCACAGCACATAAAACACCTCTCTTCAGCTTAACCGACCAAGGCTCAATTAGTGCAACATTCTGCACACATCTAAGCAATCAAGAGGCAGGAGTATTTAGTTCAGTCCTCCTGTGTATTGCAGAGAATCCTTTAGCTACATGTGGGAAAAAATAAAAAGATTTCTTTACCTGAAAAAAAAAAAAAACTCACAATATAATTTACACAGCGTGGAAACGCCTACAAGGAGATGAAGTACCTGCACTGGGGAGATGTTCAGTTGTTCACTTCATCTTCCGTTGACAAGGAAACCAAACCGCACTTCATTCTCCAGGAAAACCTTCCACTGCCATCATTTGAAAATGTATTTATTTGTATATATGCATATCTATCATCATCATCATGATAATAATTACCATCATAAAATAAGCTGGCAAAAGAATAAAAAAGTCAAGGTGCAAAACGTGCAAAAGTATGGTCATTGCTTCAGGTTTCTGTTTTGTCATCTTTAAGGAGGAAAAAAAAAGTATTTAAAAATAACAACTGTATCACGCTGCAAGAAAAGTTTTACATTATAAACAGGCATCAAAAACCGAAAAAGAAAAAAAAAAAAAAAGGAAAAATAAAAAGCCCTGCTAAATGCACTGAGTGTCAAAAAAGAAACAATAACAAAAAGAATAAAATTAACATCTTGCTCTGTGGCTTGCACCAGTACTGCAAGATTACAAACTCTTTGTAAACACTGCTGTAAAATGCATTTGTAATTCCCATCTCTATACGAAAAAAAAAATCCCAAAAAACACCCGAAAATAAAAATAAAAGAACACCAGAGAAAATCCTCTGCAAAAAGAGTTAGGAACATGCCTTTTTTCTTATCTTCAAAAATAAGCATCATATTTCACACTGCTTTTCTGTGCCACAACAAAACCAGTTGCATATATAGACACATAGCTACTAAATGTATATCAGTTGTTGCTGGTCTGGCAAGTCTTTATTATTAATATTATCATTTTTTATTCCCAATGACTCCCGGCCCCAGCAGCATCTTTTGCACACAGTTTAGTAACCATCGCATGCTAAGAAAAAAAAAAAAGAAAAAAAAAGAAAAAAAAGAAAAAAAAAAAGAAAAAAGAGAGAGAAAAAAACAAAAAACTTGTCATCAGCAAAAGATCAAATCCATTTAAACAATAATCAAAGAGGAAGAAAAAAAAAGAAGAAGCAAAAAAAAGGAAGAAAAAAAAAACAGGACAAAAAAGGAGGACAAGAATGTCAGCGGAAAGGTACTCACCGAGCGGGAGTAAAAGGGAGGAATAAAAATGAGAGTTACTATAAAATACAGTATGGCGGTGGAAGAAGGAATGAGGCTATTTTTTTTTTTTTCCTCTCTCTTTTTTTTTTTTCCTCTTTTTTTCCCTCCACAGGCATCCTCTAATGCACACACTCGTGAGAAGGTGGCACTTCCTCCATGGGCAGAGAGCAGAGCTCCCATTTCCCTCCCCCCCACCATTAAAGGCGGG
>NW_010576767.1:638125-650808 GCF_000705375.1 Tinamus guttatus
CCCCCCCCCCCTCCCCTCCCCTCCCTCTCCCTCTCCCTCTCCCTCTCCCTCTCCCTCTCCTCCATCTTTCTTAACATGAATAAGCCTGTCTTTCCAAGCAGTTAGCAATTAGATGGAGCCGAGCAGTGTATTGATTGGCTTTCCACATATCAATCACCATGTTCATAATCTCATGCAAACCTGAGCTCTAGCTGGAAACAAGACTACTAGTACTTCCCCCTGTTACATTGCCAGAGGTCACCTGAAACATTACCTGATGTAGTAGTACTAGTAATAATAATAATGATGTATTTTTTTTTCTCCCAGATAAATCTATTTGACTCGGCTTTAATTTGTGTATGTAATGCCTCCAGAACAATTCAGTCTAACTATAGAGTCATAAGGTAAGCCAAGATTTTGTTCATAGTTACCATAAACATAAGAAAGAGAGAACTAGAGTGGCATTTATCTATAAATAAAATAATGATGTGAAAGTCTTAATCAAGATATTACAGCTGTGTTAGACAAACGTCGGGTATCTCAAGTCACCAGCTATCTTAAGATCTTAGCTATCTAAGTTTTGTCATGTTTAAATTGCTGTAACTTGGAAAATGGCAAAGTGATTTATTTCATGTTAAATCGTCTTTAAGTTGATAAGTATGGGAAATTAATTTACACTAAAATATATTTTTAAAGACTCTTCCTTCATCTATTTTCCTGTGCATTTCATTGTTGCTGTTCTTGCCCTTTCTTACAAAATCATTGTTAATTTCCACAAAATTCTTTTCTCCTTCTACTTCACCTTTTCTCCTTCTACTTCTTTTACTGTGCTTTTAAAGCACTGAATTTAGCTATATGGTGAAGCTAACTGACTTCTTCTATTGCCACCTTTTCAGCTGAAACTTCTAAGTGACCGAGCACAATGCAAGTAAAAAATCCAGTAATAAATGACCGAAATAAAAGCGAGGCAACTCTGTTTAAAAAGGGCAAATAAAGTACCTGAATGTTACACCCACTCAGTAGGGAAATGGAACAAAAAATAGTTAGAAAATCCTTAGCACTTCTGTGCACCCTTTTAACTCCTATTGTTAGGTTAGAGGAGTTCAAGAGGGAGGAGCTCTAAACTATTGAGTTCTTTGTACTCTTCAAAGTTCGCTCTTTTTACCCCATGAGTACTATGGTCTTTGAAACACCCATGATCAAAGCACACAACATTCAACAGGCTTTATGTCCTCAAAATGACTTTTTTTTTTTTCTCCCCACATGCTCTTTTTATATAAATAAACCAAAAGTGACATCTTTATTAAAGCCTAGTGAGAATTTTGTGTGGTTAAAACATCTTCCTAGTTTCAAAATTGTTGCCTTTTGCTCTTTTCTTGGAAGGGTTAATTAATGAGTGCAATTTATAATGAGCATGTCTCAGTGTGTGAGTTTTGTAATAAATAAGTTGGAGAACAGTGTGAGATAAGGCAGCTTATGATCAAATTCACTGGTCTGCACCATCTGCTCTGGTGCATTAATTTTCTATATGACAATTTCTCTGTAGAAAATTCAAAACATACTTTCAGATTTATTATTTGTGCTGTATCAGACAGAATTATATGATGGCTGATGACTGACACTTTGAGAATATGAGGGCATTGAGGGCATTGCAGAGCCTTTTTAGGCTTAGTCAGACATAGCACCTAAAAGAGTGTCTTTGCAAGACAAGAAGTAACTCAAGAAACAATAAATCTTAGGTGCAGAAAGACAGGGTAAAATGTGGCAATTTGAGAAATTGAAATGGAAGGATATTTTTAAAAATGGCATCTAAATGGAGAGATCTGACTTTGGTAGAAGCAATGGAAATAAACAGCTTGCTCTTCTGTGAATCAGATACCAGGTGCTCAGGTTGGACACTAAGAAAATGAATAAACATAATTAATATACATCTTTTCTAATTCGAAGTTATTCACCAACTACAACATGAATCTCTGTCAAATCAGAATCTGGTTTACCAGTCAAGCATGTGTCTCTCTAACATTAACACTATTTTTTTTTCTTGCCTTCATCTGCATCAGATATGAATGAGATGCAAGCTACAAACAATGCCTTTCCTTACATTATTTTGAATCCTGAATCCTGAGTCTTTCTTGTTTTATGAGAGAAAGATGTATGAAAAAGTGCGTATGTGCTTATACAGTTGTTCTTTATGCTTGTGCTATGAGGTATGATAAGGTTGCACAGGCGATCCTCATTCAGACGTTTCCTGAAAAAATGAATTTTGTTATTACCATTTCACTGTTTCTTTTTGCACATGAGGTATACATATATCCATACATATGTACAGCTATATCACATAGCTTTCTTTTTTTTTTTTTTTTTTTTTTCACCTCCCAGCCCCTTCCCCTCATACTGGTTACTAACAAGCGCTAACATTGGTTAGATAATGAGATCTGACATGATCACAATCTATAGCAGGTTGCTGGAGGCTAGAGAATTTCTGTTTATGCTGTTTTATTCACATTGCCCTGGAGAGAAATGAAAACATCACATAAGAATTCTAAGCACTAAGTGCACTGGACAAAATACAGGTAAAGGCACTCCTTCAAAATAAAATTCAAGCACATAAAACAACATAATTTTGATTTTTTTAAAAAAATTTGCTCTTTTGTGAAAAAGACAATTCACCATAGATAGATGTCTGTCTATGATCCCACTTGCCATTGCATAAATGCAGGGAAATTCCATGCACAGGAGAATATTGACTCTCAGCAGGTTAGCTGAGATCAGTAATTTTGAAAATATATACTGACATGCTAAGCAACATTTTCAATGTTTTTTTTGCTATCTCTAACTTTCATCCTGACTATGGCGGTCTCTTTTTCACAATCAGAGTAGATTTTCTCTGTCTCCCAAGTATGAAGATTTCCAAAATACCATGTTCTAGAATAACAGTGTTGTTCCTCTGAGGTCAGTCATTAGCCTGTGACAACACTTAGTAAAGCAGTAGGATTTCTTGTGCCTTTCTCAGTGCAGCCGCATGAAGATTCTCTGGATCTTACTTTTGACTCTTTCACAGAGGTATTTCTCTGCACTGCTGCAGCTCTTCAGTGCCTTGCAACTTGTAAATGACTCATGCAGCACACTCCCTTCCCTCCAGCCAACATGAAGAAAGCCTAGAAAACCTGTGCTTGGGAATGATCCTTCTGGTTTACATCACAAATTACTTCTATTACAGGATATTGCCCAAAGGCACAATCCACCTTTAAATACATAGTCATCATGAAACATAAAAATACAGCTTCACTTAACAGAAGTTAAATACTTAGAGTTTTTACAATTCCAAACCCAAGTCTCTCAAGTCTATCCTTCAAAGCTCTTCAATTCCTTCCCCCTGCCCTTTTTTTTTTTTTTTTTTTTTGGCAGGGGATGGATATCAATACATGTCAGTTATTGTGCTTGATGGACTTCTATGTTATAAGCAGACAGAAACACAATATGCAAAGTCTTTTATATAAATCCTATTATCACTTAGGAGATTAAAGCAGCATTTTCAGCACAAATGATACTGGAAATGATCAAGGTTCTTCAAATATGCAAGCCCCTTTGGGTAGGTAACTACCATAAAGACTACCAATGCTCAATTCTATCTATCTTCTGTTTTAGTTACAACCTCCCAAATATCATCTCCTCCTCTTCAAATAAAGAAGAAATCTGCAAATTTGCAATGTGCAGTTCAGTTTTAAAAATACCTCTTAAAAAATATCCACAAAACGCTGCAGTGACCACGAGATGTTTGAGTTCAGGATCTTGTGAGAAGGGAGCAGGACAAGAACAGAATCATAACACTGGCGTTTAGGAGGGCAGATTTTGGTCTCTTCAGGAAGCTGCCTGGAAGAATCCCATGGCATAGAGTCCTAGAAGGAAGAGGGGTCCAAGAAAGTTGGTTAATATTCAGGTGTCACCTTCTCCAAGCTCAAGAAGAGTCCATTCCAACCAACAAGAAGTCAGGTGAACTGGGGCAGATCTGCATGGATGAAAAAAGAGCTCCTGGCAAAATTCAAATGTAAGAAGGAAGTATGCAGATGACAAGGACAATAAGAAGGACTTCTATAAATCCATTATTAATTAAAAAAAAATTGTAACAAAAGAAAGAATAGGGGAAATGTGGGCCAGATTCTTAAAGGACCCAGGTGCCCTGGTGACAGAGCATACAGAAAATGCAGAAATACTGAATGCTGCCTTCACCTCAGAGATCACCTAAGCAAACTAGGCATCCACAAGTCTGGATCCATAAGTCACCCTCATGGGATGCACCCACAAGTGCTGAATGAGCTGTCAGACATCACGGCTAATGCACTCTCAATCATATTTGAAAGGACATAGAGAACAAGAGAGGTGCCTGAGAACCGAAGGACTGGAAGAAGTCTAATGTCACTCCAATCTTCAAAAAAGATGAGAAGGAGGATGCAGGGAACCAAAGGGCAATTGCCATGAAACCCATGATCAAAGCCTGTTTAGATATTAACAAAGCTTTCACTTCTTTGTTAAAATATACCTAAGAGCACAGGCTTGTGTTCACCCTATGACCATTAGACCTATAATGGCAACCAAAGAAAAGACATGCTTAGTTACCTTCTAATTGTGTTTGAGTATGTCTTTGGCATATATCATGCTAGACAACACAAGTCATCTCAGAAGAACTATATCTGTTAAAAAAAAAAGGATTGGAGTAGCTTTATTCCCTTCATTTTACTACAACAAATGAGTAGGTTTAGCAATTTTTTTATTATTATTACTATTTTCCCACATATCAAACCTAAAAGAGAAACATTTCTCATGTTCTCTGAAAGAGAGATGGGCTTAAAGCACAACTGGAAATCTCGTTACATAAAATACTAAATCCTATCAAAGTAATAATAATTGTGAATCAAATGAATGAATGCTCTCTGCACTTTACAACTGTTGGTACATGGCACCCATTATTCCCATTGTTGGCGCAAAGGAGGAACAGTTCTGTTTTCAGTGAAGGCTCAAGAACTATCTTTCTAGCAGGAATTAAATAGCGCTAGAGGAAGTTTACAATTCAAGCACCTATAATAATATCAAATTATTAGTCTTATCCTCTGCACTCTTCCATCCAAGCATGTACTTTCAAGAATGCACTTCCCTAAAGACTCTTAAAAACAGTTTGGGAATTATCGTGACCCAGGGACCATGATTCTTAATGCACAATTTGGATGCAGTCATGCTTTGGATGCTGGCATGCAGTTTGAAGCAGAGGATATTTCAGCAGTGATCAGAGAATGGTCCTATGGCACTTTTACTGGAAGAATATTGCTGCAGCCAGAAAGGCTGGCTGGAATTTACCTAATATTGGCAAAGATTAGTTCCTGCAGAGCAACTGGAAGAACTAAACGGGGAATGGACTGTCCTTCCTTTACTGCTTATGCAGAATAAGGATGGCATATATGTTACACTGGATTCTGTTTCAATGTGGTGACTATATTGTCTATATTGTCTAAATTCAGTTTTCAAAATCCCAAATGAAATGTCATATCCTGAGGGAACATCATTCTGCATTCTTTGCTTTCCAGATTCCTCAGTTCTTATAGCATCTTCTTTAGATGGGATTGCTTAAATAAAAGGATAAAAGACAATATAAAATATATAGCAAGTCATCAAATATTGCATGCCAATGCTTATGTCCCAAATGTAAGGATACCTAAACTCTCTTTGTAATTACTAATGGCAGCATAATATTCTTTGATTGTGAATCATCTGAGATCACATTTCATTAGTAAAGTGGTAAGTATCTGAAAATGTTAATAGACAACCTTTGCTAAATTTAAATTCTATTAGAATACCCAAAGGGACGAGGACAAAACACCACAGGTTATTCCTAGAGAAGGTATTGTTCTTCCATAAAACATTTAAAGAAAAGTCCTTCCTCCGGTGGGTTTAGAAATTCTAAACATGTAACATTTTCCCGACAACAGACTGACTCAGGTAAGAAGGAGTGTTTATCAGAAAATTCTGGGGAAATTCTTTGGAATTTTTTTCTTTTTTTTTTGAATTTTCCTGTATTTTTTTTTCATTTCTTAAAGTTCACAGAGGAAATACAACTAAAATAAGGGGAGGATAAAAAGAGGAATTCAGAAAAAAAAAAAAAAAGAAGAAATTGAACCAATGTGAAGATTGCCAAATGTATTATTGTTGGTAATAGAAATATTTTGCTAGAAATATGTATTCATTAATAACTTCTAGAATTGTAATTAGAATGTAAGAATACACATAATTAGTACAATAAATAAATCTGTGAAGTGTACATATGATGTTCATTTGTCACAGCAAAATAACATTTCCATTCCCTGTTGACACATTTTAACTGTGTGCATCTAAGAATCATATTCTGTGATTCTAATGTTAAAATCTTCCAATTATAAAAAATCGTGTTTTTTTACAACATTAGTGTAAGAAAGGGATTCATTTTGAATGCAAGCAGCGCATGCATTTTTTATGTGTCCATTTTCTTCTTATAATTTGAAGTAATATACATGCTATACAAACAGAAGCACAACATATCAATTAAATAATTTAAATTGTAGTAATTCAAGATTCTTAAAATAACAGGAATCTCAGTCTTGCAAGCATACGTTTTAGTGATTTTCACACTACCAGCAGTAGTGATTCACAGGAAATGCTTTTGTGAAGTAATTTATGATAAAGTTTTCCAACTTAGCAGAAATCCCTTTTGCCCCCTCAGATATTTGTTCCCTTTTGTTAAGAACAGCATGTCTGTAACATAAATTAATCTTTTCATGTTGATTAGCTAAACTTTATAGCACTGATTCAAAGAAGAATGCTTTTCAGAAAAGAGGCTGAAGTTTGTCCTCTTTGACTGGCATAATTTTTAAGATGTGATGTCAGAACCAGATAGAAGTTTCAAAAAAAAAATGCTTATTTAGTTTTTATTTCTTATTTTGTTTTGTATTTTTGACAGTGTCTAGAGTGGAAATAAAATGTCAGAGTCAGTAAACCCCAGCCTTTTGTGAGATGGTTACAGATTGCTTAAATTTTGTTGGGTGAAGTTTGCTATGATGTTCTGAATCTGTGATTATATGGACTTAAAAAGCTGAAATACAATATTTTGAAAAGCAATATTTCATAATAACACCAGACTATATGAATAAATACTTTCAACTACTTCTCAGAGCATTTACTTTGATGAAACTTTGCCACAATTGAACATCACTTAAACACAAGGAAAAAAAGATTACTGTTTGTACAAAACGTGAAGTTGAATATTTGGCTATACTGTAGTATGAAAATATGTATAGAATAAGTTTTTTGTAACAATAGAGTTATTTTGTATTTGATCTGGTATAAATCTGGACAGAATGGGCTGTTCCATTCAACCAAATGCTTTTTTCCTGGTAGGATACATAATCTATTAAATCTACATAAAATATTTATTATCTTCTATGCAAACTTCACTTTTACAACTGATTAATTTATAATATACTACTAATTCTTAGATCTTGGCATTCATGTGACATACTGGATTTAAAAGGGAAATATATTAGGAGAGAAGTTGAACCATGAGATTTTTTTTTTTGGGGGGGGGAGGTGAGGGGAAATGTTTCTCCTTATAGATATGGTCTTAGTATTGAGCTTCATAAGTGAATATTTAACTGCTTAAATAAATAGAGTGGTTACTTACTGCTAACTACCTATGAGTTCATTCCTTTCACTACTTTCTGGTGGAAATGTGCTTGAATTAATACCTGAAACTAGGGTTCCACATTCTTGTTCAAAACTGTTTTTTTTTTTTTTTTTTTTTTCGCACATTAAAAAGAAACGGTATAAATACTATCCTGAAATTACATATTCTATTTTTTATTATTATTTATTTATTTTAGAGAAAACTAAGATTCTTGTTATATTTCTTTTCTCTCTTCTATTCAAGGACTTAACTATAATAAAATAAAACTTGGATGAGCAAGGTTAATTTGATCATTGTGTATTATTTTCTTTTTGTATTATTTCTCTTTTTTAGAGGTAAGCTAATGCCTGTAGAAGCACACAGATAGCGATCAAGAACAATTAAGGTTTTTTGACCTAGAATGCTGGAGGTTGATTTAGGTTATTTGTACCTTTCACTTTAATAGATTGCTCAGTTTATCAATACACAAATAGCAGGAAGAAAAAAAAGAGAATAAGATAAAAACCAGAAAAAGACAATTTGCTGAAAAATAAAGAACAAAGAACTGGAGAGGAGACTTTAGAAGTGTGTTTTTTTCAGCTGGAAATAAAAACACAAGTACTTGCATTGCTGAGGGCAAAACAGGATTTAATATGACCCTCTTATAAAATATTTTCCTAGAACACAGTGTCCTTGAATAGTTGTGATTAAAAATCATTGTTTATTATATTTAGTTTGTGAGTGGAACTTTTCTTAACATCAAGTGATTTAGAAAAGCGATACTCTTGCATACAATCACTTCAAAGAAACTGAGGGCTGCTTTAAGAGGAATGATGGGGTTTTGATTCTCAAAATAAACTACAGAGAAGTTGGATGATCACTTCTTGAAAAAAGGTTCCTTATTGAAGAGAACCAAAATAACATAATGCTGTTAACATTTCATGAGTTTAATACTGTTTCCAAAAAATTGCATCCATAAGGGAGAAGCCTATCAGAAAAAAAAAAGATGACTTTGTCGTGGAAATGATTTTGCATAAGGAAAAAATATACTGACTCACAGTTGAACAATTTTTGTCTTTTTTTTTTTTTTTCCCCAGTAGGAAGCTGTTGCAGAGGAACAGTACTATTCAGTCCCCAATAACAAAGAAACCTGAACTTCTGATTCCTGCTAGACCTTTACATTTTGTCCCTCTGCCTTACAAATCTATGAAGTTTCTATTCATTTCATCATTAATACTTCACATTTCTAAAGTGCCTAACACTATGATATGTGTAGGCCTGCTTCGGGAACAATAGAATGAATTGTCCTGTTAGTAGGGAACCAACTTCAAGGACGGCAGTGCAGGTGCTCTGTCAGAAAGCTCTGTCAGCAAACAAAGAACAAAAGAGCAAGTGTACAACTGCTTCTAGAAGTTGATGTAATCCTTTAGGCTCTTGGCTGTGCTTCTCATGCTTGTAGACAAATAAGATACTATATCCAGATGATTTGCTATAAGTATGTATGCTGATGCTTTAATAATTCTGGCTCACTGCCTTGAGACCCTGCTTCTCCTTATGCCCACAATGATATCTGAGGGCAAGAAAGTGTCAAATGAATTAAAACTGTGAAAGGCCCAGGCAAATCAAAGAGTTTAAGTAACATGAATCATACACCCAATCTAAAGAGATAGTCTCTCAAGGAATAACATTATTTTGATACTGAGTTGTCTATGTGTGAGAGAATTGCTCGAGAAAGGACAAATTAGAGAAAAATTTGGTCTAACAATTTATGGCATTACAGAAGCTTGCTTGAGGTGAGAGACTATTCTGTCTTCCAAGAGAATTCTTCAACCTCTTCCAGGATGGTTGGTATGTGCAGAATCTACTTCTCCCTTGGCAACACAATCTGCCCTCCTACCCTTATACGAATAAGGATAAACAAAGAGAGGAGCAGAATGGAGACACCATGGCCAAACTTTGTTGGCTTCCCTGCGGAGGTAGTAATCTGATGGTTGCTGTGCAGCTGAGTGAATGCAGGGAGGGTGGAGCAGAGCGAAGACGTGGCCAAACTCTGTTGTGCTTCCTGCAGAGGTGACAATCTGGTCATACCAGGCAGCTGATAAGCCACATAGTCCAACAATGGTGGCAGATCAATCCCTTCTGATGGACTTTGAATTTCATTATAATACCGATATACAGCCCCACCCCAGAAGTTATCCACTTCCAAGGAATGACCACTTCTCAGTGAGCGTGCTCTCTAGATTTTCAATTCACTCAGGAGACCTTTTGAACCAATCAATAACAAAAGTAAATACGACTAGAATCGCTCAAGCTCCACCTGAATGTAAAAGAAAATATATAAAAGGTGAAATAAGGACGGAGGTAGGAGGAAGAAGAAGGAACTAAGGAAGAAGGAAGAGGAACTAAGGAAGAGGAGAGAAGGAAAACTCCAGCGTAACTTCTCGATCAGTCGGCAGGCTGAGTCCCTTTCCTCCCCTCAGGTCAGGACACTGCCTGAGGAGACTCCTCAAGACTGAGAACCTTCTCCCATCTTCTGGGTGAGCGATGATTGTGCATTTGTACAGAGGGCACTAGCTAAGAATTCCACGCTGTAGTAGAGAATTTCCTGTACGGATGACCGAAACCTGCTCTCTGTTTCATTTGAATAAATTGGGCTATTCATGAACTTGACTATTTGTTTTGAAGGCAATCAGACCTACAATTGACAGGCTATTTGTGAACCCGATACTGCCAAAGTTGGGCCTATAGCTGATCATACTGTTTGTGAACTCGATTTGCTATTTGGAAGGCGATCAGACCTACAGTTGACAGGCTGTGAATCTGGCACTGCCAGAGTCGAGCTTATAATTGATCACACTGTTTGGGAGCCTGATTCGCTCCTAGGAAGGCAATTGGACCTACAGTTGACAGACTGTGAATCCAATACTGCCAGAGTCAGGTGTGTAGATACCACAGTATTTGGTATTGCTATTAAGAGATGAGTCCAGCCGCCTCCCGGTTCCTCTAACCTTTGAGGATCTGCTGGAACGCAAGGGGATTCATCTCTTACCAAACTGACTGCCCTCGTCAAATTGCAACACTATTTCATCTCTCTTTGTTTCTGAATTACATCTGTGTGGCCTGACGTGTTTGAAGCTGTAGAGTGTTAGATGTGGACATCCAGTAGTTGAGTCTCACTGTAAATATTGTCTTGGTCATGACCTTGCTAGGTCATGTGAGTCCTCCTCCATTTTCTTCAGTTTTTTGGCACATATCTGCCTCCAGAATACTTACTTAGTAGTTCGTTATTCAGTCCCCTCAATTAGCACAATGTTCTCAGTCCCCTCTAGGATGAGGCATAGTGAAAACACTTATGTCTATTTCTCCTGCATGAGATAAGAGAAAGAAATGGAGGAGTTACTGGGAAGATGGGATCTTTGCCTCTCAAATGTTGGGACTGTCATTGCAGAGCATGAAAATGAACTGTCTGCTCACTCACCGCTCCCAGAGCTTTACATTGGAACACCTTACAGTAAAAATGCTAATGAAATCCTTTAGCTGTTTATTTAGGACCATGTGACCTTGAAAATTCTGTTTGAATATTTTTGGTGTTGCTACACAAACAACGGCATCTCAGCTGTTGGCTACAATATTTCAGCTTGCTCATTGTGAAACTGATGATGTACTGAATAATATCCAAAGAGAAACTAGTTTAATGCACTACAAGTCAGCATAATGCTGTTTTTTGCTATTCAGATTACAAATAAGACGGAGTGTAAGGAGGAGGATGGAGGATAAAATTGTGAGATTAAGTGATCCTGATGAATAGAACTTATCTCTACATCTATTATACATGAATAGAACTTATCTTAACATCTATTATACTTTATAACTTTTTCTTTCTTTCAGCAAACCTGACCCATTATCTGGTATCTTCATTTGATAAAAAAATCAATTCAGTGGGAGCAATAGCATAAAATATTAAAGCAAAGATTAGACCTTGAATGCAAGATTGATTTTTAACAAATGTTGATTATAAATGCAAAATAAATATTTAAGTTAATTTGACATAAATGGCCCATGTTAAACAGATGTTGTTCTAAAATAAGAAAATGCAAGAGGGAAAAAAAAAACCTGAAAATTATTTCAAATATGTCTAATGAACCAAAGAAGCTTAGAAGAATTCCCCCCAATTCATTCACAAAGAACAAAGAAAACAATAGCTTTTACCAGGTATGTCAGCTGTGTTTTGTACACTTGTTAATTACCTGGTTTTACAAATGCAAAGATTAACTGTTGTATTTTTCAAAAGTTCTGATAAAGCCAGAATAATTTCGTCACACAATATTCCTTTCTGACTTTCCTTATGTTTGTTTTTCTTATTTTTTTGTTTTTATTTGTTTTAATTTTTGTTTTATTTACAGACAGTGAGGGTGATGGAGCACTGGAACTTGCCAAGAGAGGTTGTGGAATCTCCTTTTCTGGAGATCTTCAAAAGCTGCTTGCATGCCACCCTGTGCCACGTGCTCTAGGTGACCCTGCGTGTGCAGGGGGGTTGGACTAGATGATCTCTAGAGGTCGCCTCCAACCTTAACGATTCTGTTATTCTATGATTCTATGATCTTAATTCTGGGAAAGGAAATAAGGCCATGGCCACACAACTGGTAAAGAGTCCTTTTACACCACGATCTGCTGCCATTAGTTTTTGTGAGATATGTCAGGGCTGTGTGGAAGGATTCTGAGGTTCAACAGAGAGCTCTCATTTTGGAAAAACACCCTTGGGGATTAAACTAAAAATTATCATTTGGGGAAACTGAGAATTTTGTTCCCAGAATTCTGTGCCTAAAATTAGTAAGTCTCCAATGACAAAATTATTTTCTTATATATTTCATCTGCTAAATAGTCTGTGTCAGACATATCCAGGCTTCCCCAACAGAAACCTATTTCCTCATATGACAACATTTCATAACAAATAAAAAAAGTGAAAAATTCTCACATCAGTGCTTCTAGACATTTCAGTGTACTTGCTCACTGAGGA